>BQKZ01000712.1:35693-79620 GCA_036244855.1 Temnopleurus reevesii
AGTGCAAGTGGACCAACCCTTGCTCGATCTTCTCATTCGTAAAATTCCTCAGTCAGATTGCACCAGAAGTGAATCATGAAAATCCATTGCAGGTAAAAAAAAAAAAAATAGGTTTACGGTTAGGGTAAGGGTAAAGATCTAAAAGAGCAAGGTTACTTTTACGAGCCACTGTCGGAACTGAAATTGAGAGCTTATGCATATAATGTTACATTTACCAATTTGGCACGTTTCACCTTTGTCAGTAATAATTTCCTTCACAAAAAAAATTCTATGAATTTATCAATTGTAACGACTCAATACGAAAGAAAGTCAATGCAGAAAAAAATTAATTTTAAGATTTTCTTGTAAATATCCTGCTTGCAACTTTTATCAGACGATATCATGCTTTTAATAATTCATTTGCATCTTTCAAGTAAAAATGACAGTTTCTGAAGACCAGCGTGCACTTGATATTTCAATTCATGATATTCCTATAAAAACATATAATAGTGCTTATTATGAAGATCAAGACTTGATTTATTTTCTAGAAGTGACAAAATCTAAAGGATATTCGTGTTCAATTATGTACGTGGCACACCCGACCATAGTCCACCCGTCCACCCATAAGCCCTTTCAACGCCGATGAGTCATTTTTCGCACATTGATTTCGTAAAATTAAACTCAACAACCGTAATTCTTAGCTTACTTTGTCATATTTCGAATACAGAAGTTGAGAATTCACCTTTTGCTCCAAGAAGTAGAGTATAATAGGTATTGATTTAAATCAAGGAACGGAGAATACTTTTTTTTATAGAAAATGACATGACAATAGTCATTATTATTCAGTGAAAGTTAAATCAGCGCGCAAAAGGTTAAAGTGTCATTGATCCAATCATACGTGTTTGTTCGAAGGCGTAAAATGATAGATCAAATAACTTGGTGAAAATATAGATACAGTTTAAAATAATGCAATCAATGTATCCTTGAATAACATATTCAATAACGCTAATCACGTTAATTAAAACGTGTGTAGGTTGTAGTTTTATCACGACTTTAAGTTAAATCTTTTTTAGATTGTTTTCTTACAATCAAGTCGTCCTCAGAAACCACAACGTCATTTTCTTGACTCTTCTTTATTCCTTTCTTCTTATTTTGCTATTTCAAGTTGGTAGCTATGGTGATACGAGGACGATTTTTAAAGGTTTGGCCGTGCGCTGAAGCAGAAGATTATATTATGCTTGACTTGGCTTGAGTCAAACTGACAATGGCTGTCCACTAGGTTTTGTCCAAAGCGACGAGCTTTCCCCTCACGTTTTTCCTCAATCTTTAGGCCGATTCACACCTTTGCGTTTGTAGCCTGCGTCGGAACAGCGTTTTTGAAAATTAATAACGCTCCCCGAGTGCACAGTGTACGCTAATTAGACGTCTAGCGCACAAAAGGCATACGCCGAACGTCAGTCCATTGTATGACATGTGTCTTTGTGCGTCCAGGGAGCGTGTTTGTTTGCCAAAAACGTTGGGCCGACGCAAGCTAAAACGCAAAGGTGTGAATCGGCCATTTACAAAGTCTTTACACCTACTTATAGACATGAAGAATTGATTGATGGGTGATGGTGTGATAAGAAACATTCAAAATTGAAGCTAAGTCAATTTCAAGTTACTTATTGAACCTAGGGTTTTACTTATGGAAATAAATTGCCACAGGCTTACATTCTAAATATGCCATTAAGGCAAGATCGTGAAACTTTTATATTGAAACATAATTTTCTCAATTGTAGATTATTTAGTTGACTCAAATTTCAAAGAAAATAAAATACAAGCTTCAATTCAATCTAAAATTGCCTGTATCTAACACGGAAGTTCATGCTAATTAGCCTCCCTCCATGAAAAATTTTCAATTAGTGTTCAGATATTCCATAATTGATAGATTTCAGGGTTATCATGAGGAATGTAAAACATACCCATAATATACTCGACGTATGGCAATGCTCGCTAGCGCTGTCGGCAAGTGCTTGGTGGAAATGCTGCGTATAGCCTACGTTGTCTAGAACGTCGAGATGCGAAAACACACATGAGTTATGAACGCCGGATATACGCCGAGCACTAGCTGAAAAACGATGTTGAATCGTTTCAGATAAATTACTAACACGTTATGCATATTTTGAACTCGTTACAAAACGTTATGCATACGCTAAGAATTTCCCAGAGGTATGAAAACAGCGTATGAAAACATTAATAATAACAACATTTATTAATGTTTTCATAATTTTTTTTTATACTGACTTGATTGACGACGTTTCAGGTCAAATTTCATGCGTCGGGCATACGTCAGCTAAAGCGTCCTACTGTGAAATCCCCATGAAACATTGAAATAAAACAAAATGGCCAAACAAGGACACAAATTGATATATACTTTTCAAGAAAAAAATAATTTGTTATAATGCAACGTCATGAAAACAATTAATCTGACAATTTTTTACGAGGCAAAAAAATTAGATTGTTACGTAACTCGACAATCACCTTCCTTCAATATAAAATTACACCCTTTATAAAATACAATATATAGTTTCCATGGCAATACTAGTTGCGATACTCATGAGGTCCTTTAGATCGTCTTCAGATCTGCAGATGTAAGTGTGCCAGAAAGAAAATTGAAAACTGGAGATGAACCAATTATTATTAAGAATGTAATTCAAATTTGTTTCAAGCATAACTTCAAAATGAAGTACACTTATTTTCGAGAAAATTGTCATTAAAAAGTATATCATCCCGATACATATATATGCTTATATATTGATTTTTTTTCGTGAAAAATTGATAAAAAATAAAACATCATGGTAGGTAATTGACCAGACATAAACAAAACAAAAATTTAATATGATATAATAGGACAGAATGTAAGGTGATATGACAATGTAATATGATATTACATGATACAATATAATATAATATAATATATTACAATATAATAAAATATTACATAACATTATATGATATGATAAAATGTAATGGTATAATATAAAATCAATATAAAAGGACCAATAGAAAAAGCGTTGCTCCTATTTCTTATAATTCTGATATCATGCGCGTTTTATTTTGCTTACTGAGATTACTGGCAGGAAGTTATTCCTTGGAATGCTTGAGCGCCTAACTGGCTTGCTCGGCAGTTATAGCCAGGGTAATAATATGGTACCTAGTATCAAGCGCAGTAGAGTATATGCATATAGTGATTGCGCTATATAAATGGACCTATTATTATTATATCTCGAAACTATTTTGAACAGTCCAGCAAATGATATGTATGACACAAACAGAGGTGGGCTTGGAGAATTGAAGAAAATTGAAATATATATATATTTTTTCATAAGAAAAGAGAAATCACTCATTCATAATATTAAAACATTAAGAAATGCATGAAGATATCGTCCGTGTTTTGTACGTATACACACTAAGAAATTAGGGTACAACTTTGCACCCCTAGGGGTACAATCCCATGTAAAACCGGGTGAACCCTATGGGGTACAAGTTTGAGCCGTAAATGTGAGGTGCAATTTTGTACCCCAACCAAGGGTACAAGTTTGTACCCTATTGGAACACATTCGTACCCCAGGGATGCAAAATTGTACCATTAGGGTGCAAAATGAGATCTTTGGCGTTTGGCAAAAAAGGAAAGGAAAGGGTGTAGTTTAGAGGCGTGTATCATACAATTCTGAATATTTACGCCAGAAGAAGAAGAGAGGGTCGCCTCGCTCGATCGCCATTGGTTAAGACGTGTTTCTTTTCTAGTCTGCTATTTATAAACTTTATTCAAAACATCGATGTATTAATGTTATTTTTCTTCCGAATCTTGTAAGGATCAACGGAATAAAAAACATAGTAATAAATTAAATCTATTACGTATGAAATAGAGTTCCTAAAGGTAAAATAAGAACAAAATCAGCATTCATTTCCGATCACGTATAGAGAGTGGGGTCTGCATTCTGCACTAGTTTCAAATCGGGAGGGTACAACGTTGTACCCTTCGTACCAGCTTTCATCACATGGGATTAATTTTGAACCTCATAGGGTATAATGAGGATGCCGGCGGGATGCCGGGGTTCAAATTAGTGACTTTGCGTGATTTTGGACCCTAACTGTACCCTAATTTCTTAGTTGTAATGACTGTATGGTAATAATGCATTGAAAGCAGTTATAATATCATTGAAGGTATTATTCTGTATGTAACTATTAAACACGCACTTCAATACGATGTCATTTAAATTGTTGCTATGTAGGGATTGGAATTTGGAATTTATTCATTTGAACGTCATCGACATATACAGCCAACATTTTGTTTATTGATTTATCTTCATGCAAGAATACCCTCTGGCTACCGTCGTGAAAACGAGAAATGCGTAGTACGTGTTTAGTATGAAGAAAGTGATTTCTACCTCTGTTCCAGATAAGATTTTTAAAAAATTGTATTTCATTACGAAATAAAGTGCATTTTCTTATAATCTTCATTTTCTATTTCTTCCAATGCAGACTTTGAAGATCAGATGAAATTTCAGTGTAAGAGTATAACGGTAAGCGAAAAGTTTCCTTTTACTCGTAAAGTATTCAACTATTGGTAACATTTTGTCCAAATAGGTAAACTATGCAGAATTGTAAATTTCGACCGTAACGTGGGCATATTATCTTATACATCTATTGGTTCGAATATGCCCAATTTATGATGAAAATCTGCCATAAGTTGGGTATATTTTAACCAATAGCTGTGCGGAGTGTATGTTGCCCAGTGTTGGGTAAACTATTCCCCAATGTTTTAAGAGTGTGTGTTTTCTCATGTAAGAGACCAATTTTATTTTGATTAATTTTGAAGCCCTGAATAATGCAATTGTTAACTCCGATAATACATTGATATTATATATCTTGATTAAAAGACACATACTATGGAATAAATAGATCGTCCGCATTACATCAATACAGAGTCGATCATACAGGCCACTGCATCAACGATCAAACTATATCCCGCACAAAACTTGTTGCGCGCGTTAAGTACCAAAGCGTAGGAAACCAAATCGCATTTAATACCAGNTAATTATTATTATCTTTACATATACCAGAAGGCTGGTCACTGCTTTGCGCAAGCGTAAAATTGAAGCCGTACAATATGGCTTAATATTGTACGACTTAAAACTCTCATATAGATAATAATACATAATGTTATACAATATGATAAAATGTAATGGTATAATATAAATTTATTATAAAATGACCAATATAAAAAGTATTGCTCGTATTTCTTATAATCCTGAGTGTGTTATATTTTGCAAACGGTAATTACGCGACACTATTTTGAACAGTCCACCAAATGATATGTATAACACAGGAGGGGGAAGGCTTGGCGAAAAGGCGGGTTTACTTATATCGTATATATTCAAATTTATGTGCGTTTAACGTAGTTACGTGGTATGCCATAGACCGGTTGATAACAATAAGACTATAATAACTGGAGTCCAGTTTGCATACATTACTTGTTGCTATGTCGGGCAAGCCTCGGGCAAGCTTTCTGGTTGCCAAGAACAACCTTTGTGTTAGAGGTATGCATACAATTTGCATATATTAGTAAACCCGCCTATATTGAAGAGCATTGAAATTCATTTATTTCTTCATTAGAAAAGATAAATTAGTCATTTATAATGGTAACACATGAAAAAAATGCATGAGCATATCGGTTGTGTTTTTACGTATAATGACGGTATAGAGGTATTGTTGCATTGAAAGCAGTAAAAAGTGTTATTCTGTTCAATACGATGTCCTTTAAATTGTTGCTATGTCGGATTTAATCTATCTTCATGCAAGAATACCCTTTGCCTACCGTCACTAAATGAAAACGTGAAATGTGTATTAATTTTTTTATGAGAAGAAAGTATAATTTCTACAACTGTTTCGGATAAGATTTTTAAAGAAAATCCATATTTCTCAAGAAATTAAGAGCATTTTCGTATCTCATTCACTTTCTATTACTTTCATTGCAGACTTTGCAGATCAGATGAAATTTCAAAGTAAGATTATAACGGTAAGTGAAAAGTTTACTTTAACATACGCTCTTAAAAGAACTCGGCAAAAGTTTACCCAATACTGGGCATTATATATTGTCCATACCTCTATTGGTCAGCATAATATCTTAATGGTATCATAATGTCTTATGGTAAAATTCAATGTTTTACCAGAGATTGGGCATATTTTACATTGCTATTGGTTCGAATAGGCCCAATTTATGATGAAAATGCAAAAATCTGCCATAATTTGGATACACTTTAACCAATACATTGTAGTTGTGTGGCCAATATGTTGCCCAGCGTTGGGTAAACTTTTTTTCCAATGTTTTAAGAGTGTATGTTTTGTCATGTATGAGACCAATCTTATTTTCACTAACTTTTACGTACAAAATAATGAAATTGCTTTATACGATAGAGCATTTATCCACACATCATTCATTTCATTAAACCAAAACATACTTTGAAATAAATAGATCGTCCGTATTACATCAATACAGAATTGAGCATACAGGCCACTGCGTTAACGATCAAACTATATCCCGCAAAAACTTGTTGCGCGCGTTAAGTACCAAAGCGTATAGAAACCAAATCGCATTTAATACCAGTAAAAATACTATAATCCACCTCTTATAATCGTAATATCCAAAGGCTTTCCCTGATTCCCTTCACATTGTATGTATTCGACGATTTATGCAAATGATGGAGGACGTAATATTTCACATCGCGGGATCGTCACTGTTCTGTTCAGCCACCGTAAACGCCACTGACTGAGATCTTAAAGACAAGATGATTTTGCGATTTCCTTGAAGATTCAGACTCGCTCGCGGGATTCGCTGTGAATGGATGGGGAAGGGAAACGTTCTCTCGTGTTTTCTTCACTAATTTTCTCCATCCCGTTTTCAACTGCGTGTCGTTCTAATGGTTATAGCTGAATTCTCATTTTGAGTGATTTGCTTTTGAGATGTAATTTTGATTGGATTATTGTCATAATTATCTTCATTATCATCTGTAAAAGAGAAGGAAGGCTAACATGAATACCACTAAAAGGTAAGGCAGAAACTATTAGTGTTTAGACATTTACTTCGATCCTATATTTCGTGACTATTGCAGGTGAACTAACACAACTAACTAACCGAAAATTTTAACTTGATCTTTCTCAATATTTCATAATTGTATTTTATTTTTAGGGGGAATATGCGTTTGTTTGACTGTTTCTTTGTCTAGTGTGTATGCATTTTAACGCAAGTTTGCAATCGAGTAATAAATAATTTCACAGTATTTTGGGGGAATAAGTAAAAAAAAAAAATTATGAATGCTTTTTATTTTTTTGCATTTACTTCGTTCATCGTTCATTTCATGGTTCATGCAGGTTAAGAATTCTTCTTTCAGGGGGAAGTCTGTCTGTTTATCTGTTTGTGTGTCTGGTCTGTTTGTGTTTAATACAAATTTACAATCGATTTATTATTAATTTCGCATGGCTCTTGCAGGTTCAAATTCTTTGTTTTAACTGTCCAAATCTTTTTTTATTGTATTTCACTTTCAGGGGGAAGTCTGTCTATTTGGCTATTTGTGTGTCTGGTGTGTGTGTGTGTGTGTGTGTGTGTGTGTGTGTGAACACATGTTTTGATACAAATATAAGTTATTAATCATTTTCAGCGTCTTTTTCGGGAATAATGATGATATTTTTAGATTACTACATACCTAGCATAATTACTATCATAATTTTTTTTAGAACACAGCTTTGTTTTTCATTTTATAATCACAAAAGGAAATATTTTCTTGGATAGTAGATTACGAGCTATGTTTTATCACTACTTTAAAATGGTTTGAAATAATATCAACAATGACAATATAAGATAAGAAATTAGGCCATTTTAGATATTCATTATTATTGAAATTACACTCATAATATAGAATAAACTTTTAAGCAAAAATGTGAATAAAAAGGCAATTGGGGATTTATGATATACGGTAGATCAATATGAGCTCCTTTTTTAATCGGGAGGCGCAACATTTTGTACGATGAGACGAAGCATGGAATATCGTTACGGTAACCATTTCCCTGCCGTCGACGTAAGTTCAATTCAATTCAATTTGACAAATTGCATTATCTTATGGAAAATACAAATTTGGTATAAACCATAGATTTATCAAGTAATTATTTCTAATTTCATTACTTATTTATCAACTTATTCATATATTCATTCATTCATGTTCTTATTGAATTCATATTTCTATAAACTGATTTACTAAATTCAGTTTTCTTATTAGGATAATCTACATGTGTAAAGACAAAATGCTAAACATTCTACTTAATACAAACACAACAATTTGCATAACACAACATAATATGTAATTACAATAATCTTCGTGTGTGTGAATAAAATGATGGACATTAAAATTAATACAAACGTGACATGATACAAAAAACGACATGATATTCAATATTGACATAACATACATTAATCACTCTACTCATTCGTTTATTCACTGGATATAGTTCAGAAAAATCGCTTCATAAATAATTGTCATATTTTCTTCACATAACACGTAATATGAATAGGTAAACTACAAGCAGAGAGTCATTGCTTCGACTGTACAGAACAACAACCCAGAAGTGAATAAATAATGGCGTCGCTTTTGCTCTGTGGTTTTTATTACGTAACATCGTCCCTTCATTAGGCTGATTGAGACGAGAAAATAAGTTCTCTTGTACTCTCGTCACCATGGAAACGATTTCTGATACATGCACTGAAAAAAAATATTAAACAGAATTAGAGAAACACTTTCGAAGAATTAAGTGGGTCATTTCACACAAGATCCGTTATTGTGCGGACATCACAAATGCAAGCCGGTCTCGATATCCGTAGCATTACAAAGGACCATTGAATTGGCGTTTGACATAATTCTACGGAAATAGATTATAATCGTGTTAAGGGTTTTGATTTAACACCGACTCATTTTTTTTCTCCATATTTTGCAACATGAAAAATGTGTTGAAGCAACAGTGGCCATAAGGTGGATCTATGCTGATATGACAGTGGGATGGGATGTGTGAAGTGTATTAGGATAATTTGCCTTTTCACTGCTCAAATATTTGTTCTAAAGTATAGCTGCTTCGGAATCAGTTTAATTCAGCACTGGTGTATAAGCAACAAGTTGTCCAACCAGTGTCCATTGACTCTTTGGCTTTATCAGAGTGCTACAGTCAAGTGAAGAAGCACATATTTTTGGGTAAGAATATGTCAAACTTATGGTCAAATTTTGCAATACCAACACATGTTGGACATATTTTGATTAATAGTTCTGTCGACACTATGTTGCCAGTTTTATCCATGCATCTCTGTAGATACATGTGCTTTGAAAAATGCAACTACCAGTAAGCCAGATCTTCTTATACCACCACGAATAAAATCTCCAGACATTATGCAATTCGAATAAGGCACCATGAATATCCCCGTAAGCCCCGGTCACATAGGACCCCGGAAGCAACACGATTCACCCCGACTCGTTGTTCTGAGGCAGTTAACTGTGAATTAATAAAGAGTCGGGGTGAATCGCGTTGCTTTCGGGGTCCTATGTGACCGGGGCATTACCTTGTATACAATATTCAGTCCATGGCATAAAATGAAGCTTTTAACAAATCCTTACCATGAACAAAATCGACTTATCGTGGTAAATAATGGGATTATCTTTTTAACATCTCTGTAATCTCTACAATGAAAGCACACCATGAATATCTAATATCTTAATCTGGAATGAATGATTTTACCAAACTAATCTGTATAAATGAGTAATCATATTCCCACAATGAGAGCAATGTATGCTGCAAAATGGGTTAGTGTCGAAAAGTATTGTCTTATTAATGTATGTATGTATGTATGTATTGTATTTATTTATTCACGGTAAAACTTACAATCAGTCAAAAGACTGCTTTTCAGCAAGTCCGTGCATATAAAAAGCGATGTAATCATTATAATGAAAGATTGTTCGGAAATCTGGATAACTAGAATATATATTTTTAGAAACGTATCTACTCAGCATGTATTGACATGATTGATAAAATATTCAGCGGGAAAATTGGCCCATGTTTTCACAAAGTGATGGAAACAAAATTCTGATGTTGAATAATTAAAAATGAAGCCCGAAATAGCAGCAATTCAAATACGTCCCATTAAAATGCGTGTTGATTCTATTAAAAAAAAAAGAGTACGTTTTTAAGAAAGCGAATCTATCGTAACGATTTCGTGTGACAACACAAGGTGACTGCATTCACTTTGCGCAAACATGCACAAACTGTTCACATTTACATTTAATCATTTTTTCACGGAGTCAAATGTGACCAGATTCTGGTTAAATTGACCCGGGATCTAGTAATAGATTACGAGGCTCCTGGTTATTCCAAGAAGAACCCAGTCACATTTTACTAGTAGATAGTAAGTTTCACTGGAATACTTTAGGCCCCAGTCACTTAGGACCCGGGAACTTATCACGATTCAACACGATTCTTTGTTCGCCGGCAGCTAACTGTGAACCAAACAAAGAGTCATGTTGAATCGTATTGCTTTCGGGGCCCTATGTGATCGGGGCTTTAATCTAGTCTATTTGACTGTTGCATTTTCACTTGAGCGCGGATTTGTGATGGCGTTAGAATTCATCAGAAATCCTTGGAACTCGATCAATCGACTTAGTAAGGGGGTTGTCCACTCACTGACAGCATATGTCATGGCGTCTTTTCTCATCCTCATGGCGCTCTTTTTCATCCTCAAGCGTTCACCGGCTCCACCTGTTTATTCTAATCATCCCGCCCCTTTCTACACCTGCTTTGCAGCTTCGGTCCCATTCTTTAGATTCGACGTCTGGCTTTGCGAGAGTAAACAAGGGCTTGGGTTCAGTGTCATGTAGCAGGATTCTCGAGGTCACGGTGTGAGTGATGTTCCATCATTTCCTTCCGGGTTTTATGTGATACTGACGCGCTCATTCATGTTCCTCTTAAAGGGTAAAATCACATTTGCTCAAAATATTTTCTTTTTTTTTTAAACAGCCCTTTCTACACTAATTGCCTCCCAGCTTCAGTCCCATTCGTTAGATTCGACGTCTGGCTTTTGCGAGAGTAAACAAGGACCGAGGTTCAGTGTAATATAGCAGGCTTCTCGAGGTCATGATGTGAGTGATGTTCCATCATTCCCTTCCGGGTGCGATGTGATATTGGCTCATTCATGTTCCTTTTAAAGGATGAAATCACATTTGTTCAACAATATAAAACACTAAATTTTCAACTGCTTTTTATGATATGCATCAACAACCAATATTGCACTCTATTAGGCTAATGGATCAAATTGCCAAATGGAAATTCCTATTTTTTGTTTAAAAAAACATGTATTTTTTCAAAAAAGCTCTGAAATTATTCATTCATAAGCATGATAAGTACACTTAAAAATAATTGGACACAATTACCCAAAACTGGCCACCATTTATAGGTTCCTGTTCAAACAACTGTGATGTGTTCGTATTTGAGTATTATTATAGACTAGATATTTTCATTCACTTGACTTTGGATTGAAAAAGGTGTATACTCGGTGTATTGCTTGATAGATATCAATAATTATACAAATTACAAAATATGTTTAATTTGCCTCAGTTCTGGCACAGGGAGTACAATGTAAATTGTGACTTTCTTGCACTAAAATGCATATGTCTCATAGGCATTAAATTATGAATATAAATGAATATGAATAAAACATTTATATATTATATATATATGTGAATATATTATTGTAAATGAATTCTGAAAAAGTAACAATAGAAATATGAATAAAACTAAAATATTACTAGAAATGAATAAACCCCAAAATCAATACACTTTTATTTCACATGTCTTTAAATGTACATAAAAAAATATCACTTTTTTCACTACTGGCACATTCAAGAGCTCAAATAGCAGTCCAGTTTTTAAAGTGTATCTTAAAGCCTATCATAATGGGATAAACGGAAACCGTAATTGCAAAACAGCTCACATTTATCGACAATGCACTCAACAGATAAATGATGTTACTGAAGGCGATCACAGAAACACAGAAATAAGAAAAGTCGAGACACGAACGCCCTGATTAATTCTACAAATGGGTTCGATGTGAATTCAGAGAAGTTACAAATTAAGATGGTTAAAATACCATGGACGAGCAAGTCAGGGTTGTACATGTAGGTCGTGTCACCTTGATAAAGCCATTTGCTAAACTGTAATAGTACGTGTTTTTACTAAAGAGAGCATTCACCTTTTACAATGGGTGTCCTATAACATGTCAATGTTACAGCAATGCCCTTTCCATAAAATTCATGATTGTATCATGAAAGCACCTCCCAAAGTGATAAATTCATTGTCAAAGGCAATATTTAACAATGCAAAATCATCTAAAAACATGTTTAAATGTGTGTAATTCTCGTGATATCTAATTAACTAACAACATTTGGAAACATGACTGGAGAAAAATAATATTTTATCCGAAAAGAGTAAATCGGGATCAGCGCTAAGAAAGCACGTGATTTGGGCCATCGAAACGATCACGCTCCACGCAGAGCTTCATCCGCGCATGTGCGTTGCTGTATAGAGGTAAGCGTGATGCCACACTCCTACAGATTCTCATGAATAAATCGTCTGTGTTTTCAAACATACACGATGAATATAATGGAATATTATGGTGTTTCATATTTTTCCTTTAGGCATAGAACTATGAATATCGAACTGGCTGAATCGGCTAAATTTTATTTCGATTCTTTGCAACGTAAACCTTGGCTTTAAACCTGGATGTCTTTATGTCTTTATGTCTTTCCATTAAGGCCTACGTACGCTCAACGGCATTTGTTTCGCTACTGCCTTTCCACATTTCAAACATCTTCCCGCTATCGGACATGTATTAACTACAATGTCCTCTGGATGCGGTCATTACACCTTATTTTCCAGCTGGCTATTGCCCTAGTTTTGTAATGACAGGTCCGATCTGTATGTGACCTTTGCACGCCAGATCTGCAACGGTTAATCTCTGCACTTGGACATTCAACAGAGGTCATACCTGTCATTATCATACGCATTCACGAAGGGGGAGGTGGCGTTAGAGACCGACTTACACCTTTCCGTTTTAAGCCTGCGTCGGCCAAGCAATTACTGGGTTTTCGCTTTACAACGCGAACGCTATTTTAAGACGTTGAATCAATGGCGAGCCATAGTGGAAGATAATAAACTGATAATGTGCTTTGGAATGCAATGAGGTCTTGTGGGCATTAAAAGTCATTCTGTTTAGAGAATAGCAAACGTTTCAAAATGCATAAATGACCGCTCCGTCGTCCATAAATTGAATGTCGTGAATAGTGGTCGCGTTGCAAAGCGAAAGTCTATCCTAGATGGTGGACTGGCGCTCGGCTTACGCTCAAGGAGCGTACACTGAAAGTAAGTCCGTCGTATGACCTGCGTCTTTGTGCGTCAAGGAAGTGGTTTCAATTTTCAAAAAAAAAAAAAAAAACNTGTTTTAAGAGTGTATGTTTTGTCATGTATGAGACCAATCTTATTTTCACTAACTTTTACGTACAAAATAATGAAATTGCTTTATACGATAGAGCATTTATCCACACATCATTCATTTCATTAAACCAAAACATACTTTGAAATAAATAGATCGTCCGTATTACATCAATACAGAATTGAGCATACAGGCCACTGCGTTAACGATCAAACTATATCCCGCAAAAACTTGTTGCGCGCGTTAAGTACCAAAGCGTATAGAAACCAAATCGCATTTAATACCAGTAAAAATACTATAATCCACCTCTTATAATCGTAATATCCAGAGGCTTTCCCTGACTCCCTTCACATTGTATGTGATCGACGATTTATGCAAATGATGGGGGACGTAATATTTCACATCGCGGGATCGTCACTGTTCTGTTCAGCCACCGTAAACGCCACTGACTGAGATCTTAAAGACAAGATGATTTTGCGTTTTCCTTGAAGATTCAGACTCGCTCCCGGGATTCGCTGTGAATGGATGGGGAAGGGAAACGTTCTCTCGTGTTTTCTTCACTAATTTTCTCCATCCCGTTTTCAACTGCGTGTCGTTCTAATGGTTATAGCTGAATTCTTGTTTTGAGTGACTGGCTTTTGAGATGTAATTTTGATTGGATTATTGTCATAATTATCTTCATTATCATCTGTAAAAGAGAAGGAAGGCTAACATGAATACCACTAAAAGGTAAGGCAGAAACTATTAGTGTTTAGACATTTACTTCGATCCTATATTTCGTGACTATTGCAGGTGAACTAACACAACTAACTAACCGAAAATTTTAACTTGATCTTTCTCAATATTTCATAACTGTATTTTATTTTTAGGGGGAATATGCGTTTGTTTGACTGTTTCTTTGTCTAGTGTGTATGCATTTTAACGCAAGTTTGCATTCGAGTTGTAAATAATTTCACAGTATTTTGGGGGAATAAGTAAAAAAAAATTATGAATGCTTTTTATTTTTTTGCATTTACTTCGTTCATCGTTCATTTCATGGTTCATGCAGGTTAAGAATTCTTCTTTCAGGGGGAAGTCTGTCTGTTTATCTGTTTGTGTGTCTGGTCTGTTTGTGTTTAATACAAATTTACAATCGATTTATTATTAATTTCGCATGGCTCTTGCAGGTTTAAATTCTGTGTTTTATCTGTCCAAATCTTTCTTTTCTTTCTTTCATTTTCAGGGGGAAGTATGTCTGTTTGGCTATTTGTGTGTCTGGTGTCTGGTGTGTGTGTGTGTGTGTGTGTGTATGTGTGTGTGTGTGCACGTGTTTTGATACAAATTTGTAATATTAGTTATCAGTAATTTTTAGCGTCTTTGTCGGGAATAATGATGATATTTTTAGATGATTATATACCTATAGCATAATTACTATCACGAATTTAAAAGAACACAGCTTTGTTTTTCATTCTATGATCACATTAGGAAATATTTTATTGGATAGTAGATTACGAGCTACATGTATATACAATGACAATATGAGATAAGAAATTAGGCCATTGAAATCACACTCATAATATAGAATAAGCGTTAAGGAAAATTGCGAACAAAAAGGCAATCGGGAATTTATAATACACGGTAGATTAATATGAACTCGTTTTTTAATCAGAAGGCAAAAAAGATTCGATTAGCTATGAGAGGGAGCATGAAATATCGTAACTATTTTCTCTGCCGTCGACGAAAGATAGCAATTCAATTCAATTTGACAAATTGCATTATCTTATGGAAAAGACAAATTTGGTAAAAAACATAGATTTATCAATTCATTATTTCTAATTTCATTACTGGGTTATCAACTTATTCATATATTCATTCATTCATGTTCTTATATTGCATTCATATTTCTATAAACTAATTTACTAAATTCAGTTTTCTTATTAGGATAATCTACATGTGTAAAGACAAAATGCTAAACATTCTACTTAATACAAACACAACAATTTGCATAACACAACATAATATGTAATTACAATAATCTTCGTGTGTGTGAATAAAATGATGGACATTAAAATTAATACAAACGTGACATGATACATAAGACGACATGATATTCAATATTGACATAACGTACATTAATCACTCTACTCATTCGTTTATTCACTGGATATAGTTCAGAAAAATCGCTTCATAAATAATTGTCATATTTTCTTCACATAACACGTAATATGAATAGGTAAACTACAAGCAGAGAGTCATTGCTTTGACTGTACAGAACAACAACCCAGAAGTGAATAAATAATGGCGTCGCTTTTGCTCTGTGGTTTTTATTACGTAACATCGTCCCTTCATTAGGCTGATTGAGACGAGAAAATGAGTTCTCTTGTACTCTCGTCACCATGGGAACGATTTCTGATACATGCATTGAAAAAATATATACCAGGAACAGAATTAGAAACAATTTCGGTGAATTCAGATCAATTTATTTCAATTCTCTCGAAGATTTAAACATATACAGGGTCCTAAATAATGATAGTAATATAACAAAAGAAATTAAAAAGAGGCCAGCAAAGAAGCGATGCTTGTTCAAAAGGCTGGCACCTATGAGGAATAGCTTACACTAATATGATATACATGATATGTATTTACAATTTTAGGCTATGAGCCGTATTAGTATAAACATAAACAAATTATCATAATGTTATTACAGATATCGATAAAAAATAAACAACAGAAGACAGGACAGTCCAACAAACGAAAACAGAAGAGGGGAAAACAAACAAAACAAAAACAAATAGTTAAGTGGGTCATGGGAAAATATATCCGTATATCACGTATTGAACTGTGTGGATATCACAATTACAAGCCGGTCCCGATATCAGTAGCATTACAAAGGACCATTAAATTGGCGTTTGACATAATTCTATATACGGAAATAGATTATAATCGTGTTAAGGGTTTTACTTTAACACCGACTCATTTTTTTTCTTCATACATGTATTTTGTAACATGAAAAAAGTGTTGAAGCAACAGTGGCCATAAGGTGGATCTATGCCGATATGTAGTGGGATGGGATGTGGGAAGTGTATTAGGATAATTTGCCTTTTATGCTAAAATATTTGTTATAAAGTATAGCTGCTTGGGAATGAGTTTAATTCAGCACTGGTGTATACGCAACAAGTTGTCCAACCAGTGTTCATGGACTCTTTGGATTTATCATAGTGCTACAGTAAAGTGAAGAAGCACACATTTTTGGGTAAGAATATGTCAAACTTACGGTCAAATTTTGCAATTCCACCACATGTTGGACATATTTTGATTAATAGTTCTGTCGACACTATGTTGCCAGTTTTATCCATGCATCTCTGTAGATACATGTGCTTTGAAAAATGCAACTACCAGTAAGCCAGATCTTCTTATACCACCACGAATAAAATCTCCAGACATTATGCAATTCGAATAAGGCACCATGAATATCCCCGTAAGCCCCGGTCACATAGGACCCCGGAAGCAACACGATTCACCCCGACTCGTTGTTCTGAGGCAGTTAACTGTGAATTAATAAAGAGTCGGGGTGAATCGCGTTGCTTTCGGGGTCCTATGTGACCGGGGCATTACCTTGTATACAATATTCAGTCCATGGCATAAAATGAAGCTTTAATAAATCCTTTCCATGAACAGAATCGACTTATCGTGGTAAATAATGGGATTATCTTTTTAACATCTCTGTAATCTCTACAATGAAAGCACACCATGAATATCTAATATCTTAATCTGGAATGAATGATTTTACCAAACTAATCTGTATAAATGAGTAATCATATTCCCACAATGAGAGCAATGTATGCTGCAAAATGGGTTAGTGTCGAAAAGTATTGTCTTATTAATGTATGTATGTATGTATGTATTGTATTTATTTATTCACGGTAAAACTTACAATCAGTCAAAAGACTGCTTTTCAGCAAGTCCGTGCATATAAAAAGCGATGTAATCATTATAATGAAAGATTGTTCGGAAATCTGGATAACTAGAATATATATATGTTAGAAGCTAATCTATTCAGCATGTATTTATAAAATATTCAGCGGGAAAATTGGCCCATGTTTTCACGAAGTGATGGCAGCAAAATTCTGATGTTGTATCATTAAAAATGACGCCCGAAATAGCAGCAATTCAAATACGTCCCATTAAAATGCGTATTGATTCTATAAAAAGAGTACGTTTTTAAGAAAGCGAATCTATCGTAACGATTTCGTGTGACAACACAAGGTGACTGCATTCACTTTGCGCAAACATGCACAAACTGTTCACATTTACATTTAATCATTTTTTCACGGAGTCAAATGTGACCAGATTCTGGTTAAATTGACCCGGGATCTAGTAATAGATTACGAGGCTCCTGGTTATTCCAAGAAGAACCCAGTCACATTTTACTAGTAGATAGTAAGTTTCACTGGAATACTTTAGGCCCCAGTCACTTAGGACCCGGGAACTTATCACGATTCAACACGATTCTTTGTTCGCCGGCAGCTAACTGTGAACCAAACAAAGAGTCATGTTGAATCGTATTGCTTTCGGGGCCCTATGTGATCGGGGCTTTAATCTAGTCTATTTGACTGTTGCATTTTCACTTGAGCGCGGATTTGTGATGGCGTTAGAATTCATCAGAAATCCTTGGAACTCGATCAATCGACTTAGTAAGGGGGTTGTCCACTCACTGACAGCATATGTCATGGCGTCTTTTCTCATCCTCATGGCGCTCTTTTTCATCCTCAAGCGTTCACCGGCTCCACCTGTTTATTCTAATCATCCCGCCCCTTTCTACACCTGCTTTGCAGCATCGGTCCCATTCGTTAGATTTGACGTCTGGCTTTGGCGTGAGTTAACAGGGGCTTGGGTTCAGCGCAATGTAGCAGGATTCTCGAGGTCATGATGTGAGTGATGTTCTATCATTCCCCTCCGGGTGTCATGTGATATTGGCTTCATTCATGTTCCTCTTAAAGGGTAACATCACATTTTCTTAAAATATTGTAAAAAAAAAAAAATCCGCCCTTTCTACACTAATTGCCTCCCAGCATCAGTCCCATTCGTTAGATTCGACGTCTGGCTTTTGCGAGAGTAAACAAGGACCGAGGTTCAGTGTAATATAGCAGGCTTCTCGAGGTCATGATGTGAGTGATGTTCCATCATTCCCTTCCGGGTGCGATGTGATATTGGCTCATTCATGTTCCTTTTAAAGGATGAAATCACATTTGTTCAACAATATAAAACACTAAATTTTCAACTGCTTTTTATGATATGCATCAACAACCAATATTGCACTCTATTAGGCTAATGGATCAAATTGCCAAATGGAAATTCCTATTTTTTGTTTAAAAAAACATGTATTTTTTCAAAAAAGCTCTGAAATTATTCATTCATAAGCATGATAAGTACACTTAAAAATAATTGGACACAATTACCCAAAACTGGCCACCATTTATAGGTTCCTGTTCAAACAACTGTGATGTGTTCGTATTTGAGTATTATTATAGACTAGATATTTTCATTCACTTGACTTTGGATTGAAAAAGGTGTATACTCGGTGTATTGCTTGATAGATATCAATAATTATACAAATTACAAAATATGTTTAATTTGCCTCAGTTCTGGCACAGGGAGTACAATGTAAATTGTGACTTTCTTGCACTAAAATGCATATGTCTCATAGGCATTAAATTATGAATATAAATGAATATGAATAAAACATTTATATATTATATATATATGTGAATATATTATTGTAAATGAATTCTGAAAAAGTAACAATAGAAATATGAATAAAACTAAAATATTACTAGAAATGAATAAACCCCAAAATCAATACACTTTTATTTCACATGTCTTTAAATGTACATAAAAAAATATCACTTTTTTCACTACTGGCACATTCAAGAGCTCAAATAGCAGTCCAGTTTTTAAAGTGTATCTTAAAGCCTATCATAATGGGATAAACGGAAATCGTAATTGCAAACCAGCTCACATTTATCGACAATGCACTCAACAGATAAATGATGTTACTGAAGGCGATCACAGAAACACAGAAATAAGAAAAGTCGAGACACGAACGCCCTGATTAATTCTACAAATGGGTTCGATGTGAATTCAGAGAAGTTACTAATTAAGATGGTTAAAATACCATGGACGAGCAAGTCAGGGTTGTACATGTAGGTCGTGTCACCTTGATAAAGCCATTTGCTAAACTGTAATAGTACGTGTTTTTACTAAAGAGAGCATTCACCTTTTACAATGGGTGTCCTATATCATGCCGATGTTACAGCAATGCCCTTTCCATAAAATTCATGATTGTATCATGAAAGCACCTCCCAAAGTGATAAATTCATTGTCAAAGGCAATATTTAACAATGCAAAATCATCTAAAAACATGTTTAAATGTGTGTAATTCTCGTGATATCTAATTAACTAACAACATTTGGAAACATGACTGGAGAAAAATAATATTTTATCCGAAAAGAGTAAATCGGGATCAGCGCTAAGAAAGCACGTGATTTGGGCCATCGAAACGATCACGCTCCACGCAGAGCTTCATCCGCGCATGTGCGTTGCTGTATAGAGGTAAGCGTGAGGCCACACTCCTACAGATTCTGAATACTAAATCGCCTATGTTTTTAAACATACATGATATGAAAAAAATGTAATCAGAACAAAATGTTGGCTGTACATGTCAATGACGTTCAAATGAATAAATTCCAAATTCCATGATAAATACAGTGAGAAAATTATGGTGATTCATATTTCGTCCACAGGCACAGGTTTAGAAATATAAATAACGAACTGGCTTAATCGGCTAAATTTTATTTCGATTCTTTGCAACGTAAACCTTGGCTTTAAACCTGGATGTCTTTATGTCTTTATGTCTTTCCATTAAGGCCTACGTACGCTCAACGGCATTTGTTTCGCTACTGCCTTTCCACATTTCAAACATCTTCCCGCTATCGGACATGTATTAACTACAATGTCCTCTGGATGCGGTCATTACACCTTATTTTCCAGCTGGCTATTGACCTTCTTTTTTGTGACAGTCCGATTTGTATGTGACCTTTGCACGCCAGAGCTGCAACCGTTAATCTCTGCACTGGGACATTCAACAGAGGTCATATCTGTCATAACCATACGCATTCACGAAGGGGGAGGTGGCGTTAGAGGCCGACTCACACCTTTGCGTTTTTAGCCTGCGTCGGCCAAGCGATTACTGTGTTTTCGCTTTACAACTCTAACGCTATTTTAAGACGTTGGATCAACGGGGAGCCATAGTGGAAGATAATGTGCTTTGGAATACAATGAGGTTCTTTTTGGCCTTAAAAGTAATTTTGCGTAGAAAATAGCAAACGTTTCAAAATCAGGAAATTACCGCTTCGGCCGTCCATAAATTTAACGTCGTGAATAGTGGTCGCGTTGCAAAGCAAAAGCCCTGCCCAGATGGTGGAATGAGGTACGGCTTGCGCTCAAGGAGCATACACTGAACGTCAGTCCGTCGTATGACTTGCGTATATGTGCGTCAAGGAAGCGTTTTTAATTACAAAAAAACTCTGGGCCGACGCAGGCTAAAAACGCAAAGGTGTGAGTCGGCCATAACCACTGTTCCATGTGTAGATAACAGTGGGTGGATCCGTTTCCAGTTCCCATGGCTGTGAAAGGGAGAGAAAGAGAGAGAAAGAGAGGGAAAGAGAGAGAGAGAGAGAAAGAGAAAGAGACAGAGAGGGAAAGAGGGAGAGAGAGAGAGAGAGAGAGAGAGAGAAAGAGAAAGACAGGGAGAGAGAGAGAGGTTAAAAATAAAAATAAATTTACAACAACCAACACGATATAAACTATTTCTGCAAAATAAAGTCAGTCATAGGCAATAGAGCCGTACGCCGTGTATTGAACTGTGCGGACACAACAATAACAAGCCGGTTCCGATTTGCATAGCATTACAAAGGAACCCTTAATAGACGTTCGACTTAATTTTTCGGAAATAGATTATATCGTGTTAATGACCAAAAAAAATCCGACCGACCGACCATCTAGTTTACAATCTCAATACGCGCATTTTCCAATCCTGAAGCAACATTCATCTTTGTACAGTGTACATGTGCAAATTGAAACATGAATTATGTATTACAATTTTGCTATTTACCATAACCTTGCCCGCGAGAGAGCAAACTCCCATATCAGTTTGATATCACGCGAACATGCAAATCACATTTCCACATGCTCAAGGTTATGACTTTCAAACTTCTGATTTCAATTCAGTAAGCCCCGGTCACATAGGACCCCGGAAGCAACACGATTCAACACGACTCTTTGTTAATTCACAGTTAACTGCTTCCGAACAAAGAGTCGTGTTGAATCGTGTTGCTTCCGGGGTCCTATGTGACCAGGACTTTACTGTTTAGGGCATCCGGTGATGTCATCAGGGGTTAGCATTCAAATCTCATGACTTGTCACATCAATCATTATGTGCATCATGAACATTTTGATTTAAGAGGAGATACACCAGCAATATGTTTCTCAGTCACAGTGTAGGAAAAATGTGTTCTTCGGGAGTTATAAAGCTCCCTATTTCAACCTATCATAAGTCGCAATATAACATTTTAAAAAGCAATACTTTGAAAGGGACTGATTTTATACTTTCCCCTCAAATCCAGGTGCACTGTGATCGGTTAATATTCTTATATGTATAAATTATAATAATTTTAAAAGGACCCCATGGAAGAACAGCTGTATTCTGTTAATACTGCTGAAATAGGTCATCTGCCGTTTTGTATATTTGTATTTTATTTGTTGTATTATGTTGAATTTGCGAAAATAAAACAAACAAACGAACAAACAAAAGTTCTAATTTACTCTAAATGAGCAGGATGAGGTACAAAATGTATTATCTGAGAAACAGTTCTATCAGTAGAGCGCTCGCTTCAAAATCGGGAGTCCCGGGTTCGATACCTGACTGCGTCAAACTAAAACAGTTTTTGTGGGTGAAAAGTGAAAGTGGCTGCCACATTCTTTGGGATCAACATTTAAGAGGATAGATTAACGTCGAACTGCCATAGATCAGCAGCTCTTAGGGGTAAAATTTGGAGTTGATTTATTTAAAAAAAAATCAATTATCATTATTCTATTATATTTATCTTATTTATTCATTATCAGTATAATTATTCATCTGGACATCAAATATTATAAATGACATGGGAAGATGGATTCAAATTTGACTCCCAAAAGGAGTAAATAAAACAAATACAGGGGGAAAGTAATCCAAAAAGGTTTAAACTACACACAACGGAATGATATCAAACTCAAATGGTTTTAATTTTAATGCTCCAAACTTGTATGAGGATGTGTGTGGGTGCTGTGTGCGTGAATGTGCAACTTTGACATTTTTAAGGAGAGAAAATGATAGATAGATCGACACCGCCTGCCATTAACACCTTGCGCTCTTAATGTTTAAAAAGTGGGTTTATCGGATTTGAAGGTTCGGAAATAGCGAAACGATAAGGATGGTGAAATGTCAGGGACTATGCAATGGGAGAAAATCATGGCATTTGGGAATCGAGCTCTTGGACTCTAGTTTGTTTGTTATGAGGAATTATAATGATGCGTGTTTGACAGCAAGCGTGATGTGATCGTGCTTCTGTCGTTGCCGGGGCTGATGCGGGGGAGAATAATGATGGGCCGGGTATGAAGCAAAGCACGAGGGAATATTGAATAGCGGATTTTGCGAGGAGAGAAAAGATTTACTGGTGGAGAGGGACTATACATGTATCAGATGCATTGTGTAAACAAATTGAGGAGAATTCTGAAGTTATATTAGGATGAAGGTTTGACGTAAAGATGAAGACATTGAGGACATTGGAGGGCGCATAAAGAGATAGGGGAAGGGTTTCGTGAAGACGTAAGAAGTAAGAATAAAGATAGTATATTCATATCTTGTGTAGACGTATAATCAAATCATTTTCAATTCTACGTAACTTGATTAGAATCGGTGGTCTAGTGGTAAGACACCTGCTTAGTCATCAGTAGGTCGTGGGTTCGATTCCTACCCGAGTAAGCATGTTTTTTTTCACAGTATCTTGGTAACGCACTGTCAATTAGTGTTTATCTATGTTGAGATAAGGCAAGAATTATATAAATTGATTAGAATCATCTAATATGGGTATGTGTGCGTGTGCGTTTGTGTCTGAACGTGTATGTATATGTGATTGATGTGTGTATGTGTGCAAATGTGTGTGTGTGGGTATATATGTGTATGTAGGTATTTATGGTATATGTGTATATATTTGTGTAGACGAGTATGTATATAATTATATATGTGTGTAGATGTACATATGTGTGCGTATGTGAACATGCTGACGTGTGTGTGCATGTTTAGGCATGAGAAGAATATGAATATGACAATTCAAAATATAGAACAGTTCAAGAGGGATCTAAATCTACTATCAAAACTAGATGATTGCTGTAAACACTTATACACCCAAATAACATACTAAGTATATATAAATATGAATATATTTTTTAGTTATCTATCTATTTATTTATTTATTTATATATTTACGAATATTTATTCAGAGCAGCCTGATCAGCGAAACATAAAACCATAAAATACAAAGCACTCTGGATTTCAAAGTCTGTATTTTATTAATTCATATAACAATAATCCCTCATAATGAGAACTTTAATGCATTTTCATAACATGAGCATGAAAGTTTGTACGTAATACTGTTGCATAATTGATTCGGAGTTCTTTTGTTGTCATTAAAGTGTGAACTGATATGATTATCACGATTATGATTACACATTCAAATACAAATAAAAAAATAAGTTATAGATTATATTCACGTCAGTAAATGATTTACGGGCATTACCATCGTCTGTCTTAATGAACGTGCTTTTTCTTCACAATATAAGCACCGAGTTGTATGAAATTAACACACTGTACTGATTTTGCAGCATATAACGTTGTTTTTTTTCTTGTAATGGGGAGATATTTCAAAGCTTAATGAAATAAGGCCCATAATGATATGTATTTCGGAAAGTAAAATGTGTCAACATGATCAGATTCAAATTAACTACCACCCCCCCCCCNTTCAAAATCTTTGGGGAAAAAAAGACTAATTACCTGATGCATTTCAGAACGTATATATAGATCAGAGTTCATATAAAACGCTCACTCAATTTCATATCTAAATACATCATTGCTGCAAATATTTTGCGACGGGCGAGGTAAAAAATTCGATACAATTTTCCAAAAGGAAATAGAGGCGTGTCGGCCACACTTTCCTGCATTTTTCCGATGAAAATCGATCGGGCGTTGATTTATTACTAATTTCCCCTACTTTCCCCCTGATCGATGAAATTTGCGAAAGTAGCTTCGGAATATTAGGTTTGAGATTGCATGCTATCAAGATTCATTTTAGATAAACTTTTTATTTACGATTTGTTATACGTTTTGCAATTTTATATAATGTTTATGAAAACTCATGCTTGAAGAAATATCTGGTTATTTCTGCTGCTTAATATTTCTGAGAGGTATATGAAAGTTGGCGGAAATATCATCCCAAATGAGTTTGCCAATATTGACTAATTTTAGATGGATGAGGGAGAATATTTTGCTTGCTATTTAAATTATAATATAACTCATAGCTGTGTTGAGAAACTTCAAATTCAAGGATTGTAAGCAATGTCTCTGCGAAAAATATACTCAAGGTCTAAAGGCCGACTCAAACCTTTGCATTTTTAGTCTGCGTTGGCCCAGCGGTTTTTTTTCAATAAAAAAAAAACACGCTGGGCTGACGCACAAATACGCGGACCAGACCATGTAGACAGTGGACTGACATCTGGTGTACGCTTCTTGAACGCAAGCCGAACGTCGGTCCACCGTCTGATCCGCGTATACTGTGCGCTCGGGAAGCGTTTTGAATTTTCAAAAAATGCTGTGCCGACGCAGACTAAAAACACAAAGGTGTGAATCGGCTATTAGCTTCTGAATTTCAAGAAATACATAAAGGAAGTAAATGTCGTTCAAGAGAATAGTCGTCTGGGGCGTGATGCGAGCCTTCATTATTATGCCCGTATGTGAGCCTCATGGGCACTCTTTGTACTGGAAAGCCTGTTGCATAAATGCAGCCAAGTGCAATTAATTATCAAAGAGGATTTTTAGCGATGTATTTCTGTTAATTCTTTCGTCTGAGCGTTCTCATCTGCAAATGCAATACTTCAATATCTACCTATAACAAGATATATAGGGAAAACAGTGAAAATGATTTCTAAAAAAGATGAAACCATTAGATATTAATGGATTTGATATTGGTGTTTTGTAATGATGAATTTTTTTATACATAATGAATGAATACTGCTTTCTCTTTATGAAAAAATACCTGGGAAATATGACAAAGATATTATTACGAATGCACACTGCAAAGAACTGTTTTTTTTTTTGGTTTTAGCATCAACTCGGTGTGCATATTGCGCAATACCAGAAACCTGGTAGAACAATTTCAGTGCTTAATTGCACTGATTTCAAAGCGCAACAATTGATATGATATTACGAATCACACTACAAAGATCCAAGATTTTGATTTAGCGTGCACCAACTCGGCGTGCATATTGCGCGATACAATATAATACCAGAAACGTGTTAGGTGGACAACGTGCTAAATTACGCTGATATCAAAGCGCAACAAATATTACGAATGCACACTCCAAAGGATCAAGGTTTTGATATAGCACCAACTCAGTGTGTATATTGCGCAATACCGGAAACGTGTTAGAACAACATCAGTGTTGAATTACACCGATTACAAACAAAATTGTTGTGAATGATGATTGTAAAAAACAGGACAAAAAACTGACCACCAACTCAATTATTCATTTTGTGCAACGCCAATTAATTAGCCCTTTGACTACTGGAACCGGGTAGTCCCTACACAAAGTTTATGGGTATTACAGAATTCAGTAGTCAATGGGTTAAGGCCCTTTGACTACTGGAACCGGGTAGTCCCTACACAAAGTTTATGGGTATTACCGAATACATTAGTCAACAGGTTAATCATATGAATCGTAGCACAACACTAACACACGAATCAGTGTAAAACATAGGGTTCTTGCAATGCTTTTAGCTGCGGGCATCAAATGCCATAATTTCTATATTGGCATAAACGGTTGAAATGGAATTAAATTAACATTTCTTGTATCATCTACAGGAGTGTGTGTGTGTGTGGGGGGGGGGGGTCTCTTTAGTCCCCTTCCATTTTTTTCTCTCCTTAATTGTTAACGATTAATGTTCACTTGGGAACTAGTGAATTTCTATAGTATGTGAAATTTTTAGTTAGAGCCGTGTAATTTTTTTTTCAGTCTCGCTGCTGCGGCCGCCGATAATACTCTAAAAAATTGTGATCACGTAGGTCGCTTCAAAATAATGAAAACAATAATAAGACACTAGAATATCATCAAATTTCACTGTTTCTTAACATTCACCCGAATGAACATTTTCTCATACTACTTTTAAATGAGTACCCCTATTAATGCAACGTTTTCCTCAATATTTTCTTAGTAAGCTCCATTTTCTCTTTCCTTAGAAAATCAAACAAATGTTTTCAGGAAAACGTTTTAGTNGTAAGAAGTAAGAATAAAGATAGTATATTCATATCTTGTGTAGACGTACAATCAAATCCTTTTCAATTTTGTGTAACTTGATTAGATTTGGTGGTCTAGTGGTAAGACACCTGCTTAGTCATCAGTAGGTCGTGGGTTCGATTCCTACCCAAGAAAGCATGTGAATCTTTTTCTCAGTATCTCGGTAACGCATTGTCAATAAGTGTTTATCTATGTTGGGATAAGGCAAGAATTATATCAATTGATCAGAATCATCTAATAGGAGTATGTGTACGTGTGCGTTTGTGTCTGAACTTGTATGTGATTCATGATAATGTGTGTATGTGTATATGTGTATGTGTGTATGTATGTGTTTGTAGGTAATTCTGGTGTATTTGTGTATATATGTGTGTGTATGTGTGTAGGTATTTATGGTGTATGTGTTTATATGTAGACGTGTATGTAGGTGTACATTAAAACTATGTGTGCATATGTGAACTTGCGGGCTTGTGACTGCATGGTTTGGTTTGTGGAGAATATAATCACGGCAATGTAAAATATGAAAGAGATAAAGAGACATCTACGTCTTCTATCAAAACTAGATAATTGCTATGAAAACTTATGCCAAAATAACATACTAAGTACAAGACAATTTTCAATGCAGCTTTATACATCATGAAAACTTCCACGGGTTATAAAAGCATTCCGGATTTCAAAGTCCTGTATTTTATTATTCCATAACAATAAGCACCCATAATGTGAACTATAATGCATTTTCATAGCGTGAGCATAATAGTATGTACGTAATAATGTTGCATAATTGATTCGGAGTTCTTTAGCTGTCATTAAAGTGTGAAATAATACGATTATCACGATTATGATTACATTTTCAAGTACAAATAAAAGAATAAGTTATAAATTATATTCACGTCAGTACATATAATTTACGGGCATTACACCATCGTCTGTCGTAATGAACGTGCTTTTTTCATCAAAATATAATCACCGAGTTGCTTCAAATTAACGTTCGGATTTTGCAGCGCATAACGTTTTTTTTCGTAACTGGGATATATGTCAAATCTTAATGAAAGAAAGAATACCAAAACTACATACATTTAAAAAAGTGCATGCATAACAAGATCCGATTTAATTTACCCCCCCCCCCCCTCTTTTATATAACGTTTTGTAAAAAGCATTTTTTCGGCTGTTTAGAAAGAAATCCCCAAAATATTCAAAATATTTGGAAAAAAGAGCAATTACTTTTTGCATTTCAGAACGTATATATAGATCAGAGTTCATATAAAACGCTCACTCAATTTCATATCTAAATACATCATTGCTGCAAATATTTTGCGACGGGCGAGGTAAAAAATTCGATACAATTTTCCAAAAGGAAATAGAGGAGTGTCGGCCACACTTTCCTGCATTTTTTCGATGAAAATCGATCGGGCGTTGATTTATTACTAATTTCCCCTACTTTCCCCCTGATCGATGAAATTTGCGAAAGTAGCTTCGGAATATTAGGTTTGAGATTGCATGCTATCAAGATTCATTTTAGATAAACTTTTTATTTACGATTTGTTATACGTTTTGCAATTTTATATAATGTTTATGAAAACTCATGCTTGAAGAAATATCTGGTTATTTCTGCTGCTTAATATTTCTGAGAGGTATATGAAAGTTGGCGGAAATATCATCCCAAATGAGTTTGCCAATATTGACTAATTTTAGATGGATGAGGGAGAATATTTTGCTTGCTATTTAAATTATAATATAACTCATAGCTGTGTTGAGAAACTTCAAATTCAAGGATTGTAAGCAATGTCTCTGCGAAAAATATACTCAAGGTCTAAAGGCCGACTCAAACCTTTGCATTTTTAGTCTGCGTTGGCCCAGCGGTTTTTTTTCAATAAAAAAAAAACACGCTGGGCTGACGCACAAATACGCGGACCAGACCATGTAGACAGTGGACTGACATCTGGTGTACGCTTCTTGAACGCAAGCCGAACGTCGGTCCACCGTCTGATCCGCGTATACTGTGCGCTCGGGAAGCGTTTTGAATTTTCAAAAAATGCTGTGCCGACGCAGACTAAAAACACAAAGGTGTGAATCGGCTATTAGCTTCTGAATTTCAAGAAATACATAAAGGAAGTAAATGTCGTTCAAGAGAATAGTCGTCTGGGGCGTGATGCGAGCCTTCATTATTATGCCCGTATGTGAGCCTCATGGGCACTCTTTGTATAGTGGAAAGCCTGTTGCATAAATGCAGCCAAGTGCAATTAATTATCAAAGCAAATTATCAAAGAGGATTTTTAGCGATGTATTTCTGTTAATTCTTTCGTCTGAGCGTTCTCATCTGCAAATGCAATACTTTAATATCTACCTATAAAAAGATATATAGGGAAAACAGGGAAAATGATTTCTATAAAAAAAAAAGATGAAACCATTAGATATTAATAGATTTGCTATTAGTGTTTTGTAATGATGAGTTTTTTTTCTATAATGCATAATGAATGAATACTGCTTTCTCTTTGTTGAAAAAAAATACCTGGGAAATATGACAAAGCTATTATTACGAATGTACGCCGAACCAAGGTTTGATTTGGCATCGACTCGGCGTGTATGTTACGCAGTACCAGAAAATGTGTTAGATGAACACCGGTGCTTAATTATACTGATTTCAAGTTGTAAGAAATATGTTATTATGAATGTGCAATCTAACAAAGGTGTATAATTGAACACCATATCGAATGTCATATTTCTTAACGACAATTAATTAATTTGATTTATCGACTGTGTTCTTCTAAAATACCTCTCTGGTACCGGTATAAAACATGTTTTTGCACTGCTTTTGGCGGGCATTATATGCAATGATTGCTCATATTGGCATAAAAGAAAAAATATTGAAATGGAAATAAATCAACATTCGCTACATTGTCTTTGGGATGGGAGAAATAAGTCTCTTCATCCCAATACAAAGTACCTCTTTCATCTCCTTGATTTAGGTAACGATCCTTAAACTGTTCACTCGAGGTCTGGTGAATTTTCATAGTATGTGAAATTTTAATGTGAGCTGAGTAAACTTTGCTGTTTTCACTCTCACCGTTGTGATATCATTGACCATTCGAAATTCTTGAGTGATAACATAGATTACTCCAAAAGACTGGTAAAAAAAGTACGATAGAATATTACTCAAATTTCAATCTTTTTGAAAATTCGCTCGCTACCGAATGAACATTTTAATTATAAAGTATTCCTATATTAATACAACATTTTCCTCAATATTTTCTCAGTAAGCTCCATTTTCTCTTTCCTTAGAAAATCAAACAAATGTTTTCAGGAAAACGTTTTAGCGCATAATATTATCAAGAGTAACTGCCGTTGCCATAATGCTCTACTGGACAATATATCGCAATACTCATGAATAATGGACTTTCATTATTTTCAGATTTTCTGTTAGGCCTTCACCTTCGTCTACCTCTCTAATTCCTTTTTATTTCTCCTCTCAAACTCTTTTTGCCATTTCCATTCAGTCATTCTTTCTTCCTCTTCTCAACCTTTCATCTTTTTCCCTTTTTTCTCTTTGTCTGCTTCTTTGTCTTTGTCTTCTTCTTCCTCTTCTTCTTCTTCTTCTTCTTCTTCTTCTTCTTCTTCTTCTTCTTCTTCTTCTTCTTCTTTTTCTCCTCCTTTTCTTCACCTCCTTCTTCTTCTTCTTCTTTTTTTCTCCTTCTTCTCCTTCTTCCTCATCTTCTTCTCATCCTCCTCATTCCCCTTTTCTTCATTTTCCTTTCTTCTTCTTCTAGACAATTCAACTCTATATTTATATGAATTATAAAATTTCACTATTTTCTACTTTTCTGTTTGCCTTTCATCTTCATCTACCTCTTTAATTACTTCTTCCCTCTCCTCCAAACTGTTTTGCCACATCCCTATCAGATCCTTCTTTTTTCTCTCTCCTATTTCCGTCTTTTCGTTCTTTCTTTTGTCTGCTTCTTATTGGTCGTGGTCTCTATCTCTTTATTATTTTTCGTTTCGTCTTCTTCTTCTTCCCTTTTGTTCTTCTTCTTATTACTTTTCTTTATCTTCTTCTCCCACTGCATATTCCTTCTCCTCTTTTCTTCTTTTTTTTCTCCTCCTATACGTACCCCACTCACTTTTACCTTTCACAAGCCCACCCCTCCCTATAAACAGATAAACCAAATTCAACCCACTCTTTAATTCTTTCTTTCTCTTCTATATTTCTATTCATTCCACTCCCCCTCTCCATCCATCTTTCATTCTCACTCTGTCATTTTCCCTCTTTCTCTTTTCCCTGCAATACCCGGTGCACCCAGTAGCATATAGAGCGTGTATAATGTTTTTTTTCCTGTACATCTCTGTCTGATTCCTAATCGGCAATGATCGCGAACAAAAATACTTCATCCTTCTCGAAACAACAAAACAACCACCAGTTACAACAGATGAATACTGAACAATTAGTTCAGCAATCTCCCACTCTATCGTTATTTCATCCTTTCCTATAATTCTATTTATTCCACTCCCCCCTCTCCATCATTTTTTCATTCTTACTTTGTCATTTTCCCTCGTTCTCTTTCCCCTGCAATACCCGGTGCACCCAGTATCATATAGAGCATGTATAATGTTTTCCCCCGTACATCTCTGCCTGATCCCTAATCACAAGGCCGCAAACAAAAATACTTCATCCTACGCAAAACAACAAAACAACCACCAGTTACAACAAAACATACGGAACAATTATCAATAATTTGTTTTGACCAAAACAAATGGCTATTGTGATGATATTTGATGCATTTTTCTCTCAAACATTTTCTCCCAACACGATGTGGCATCGAAATCGCGCGCGCAATTAAAATCATCGAGTTAAAAAGTCCCGGAAAATTAAATTGAAAAAAGTTGATTTATGAATACCGGTAACTAAAAGAAATAGAATCAAAAGAGAGGGGAATGATTGAAAGGTGGTCAAGAGGCGGACATTGGTTAGTAATAGAAACAAAAATATTTTGGAGAAAGAGGGGAAGGATGATGAAAAACGGCCAAGAGGTTTTAATAAAAAAATTCTTGTCATTTAATTTGAGATATTTTATGAGAGGCTTCTTTACTGCCCTTTTCTTTATATTCTTTTCCTTATAATACACATAAGGGCGTATAATTATTGTCAAATATAGATATTTTTGTTTTTCTAGACTTCTTGACATATAAGTATTTGCTGTTATTACTTGCTTTTTATAAGCTTTTCCATGCAATGGACACTTGAACTACATGTTTTTAATGATTGCGTTTCAAAATATACATTTTTTCAGTTTACCTAGACTTTTCGACATATAAATATTTGTGCTATGGCTTGCTTTCTACAGGCTTTTCCATGCAATGGCCATTTGAACCACAAGTCTTTAATTTTATGCTTCCATGTCGAAATATCAACCGGCTGTAATCCCATGGTCCCTGCAAACTCCACAGAATGGAAAGGTGCAAAAAGAAATTGGACAGGCATTTAAAAAGCTGAGGAACACGCTATCAATCCATGCAACAATTCAACTTCTGTGTATTCTCAATGTGTGTTTATTTCTTTTTCTTTTCTTTTTTTTTAGTATCAGAAGCAGATTTCAAAAGAAGAAAATATATCATATAGCATCATACTTCGGCATAATATGTTTTAAACAGAATTGACAGTTTGTCGCACGCATAATTTTGCATAATTGATTAATAGTAACAATATTAATAATGTCTTATTTACCCAGGCTAGCCACATTCAGCTGTTAGTTAGCTGCTCTTCCAGTGGGCCCTACATAACATAAAATTATTATCACCCTTCTCTTTTCTTAAATGCCGAGCGCCTGACAAGAAGGCAGATGGTCCCATTTTTATAGGTCTTTGGTATGACCCGGCCGGGGATCGAACCCACGACCTTCCGTTCAAGGGGCAGACGCTCTACCACTGAGCCACACATTCACTTTGATTTACTTTGGAGTTCCCTAATTTCCTTGGATTTACTACTTTCTATGCATTTAATATGTCAAGAATGATCAACCATTTTTTTTCTAATTTTGCTGTTTGGGGGAATCTCTATATTTTGCAGTTTGTACTAGGATTCATGCAAAGAATCATTTTGATTGTTGTTGAATTATATTTCTGTTGTTTCCCAGGGAAAATTTTGTTTTCAGATTATTTCGAGAATTAAATTGTTATTTTCGTTAGAAGCATAGGATAAGGTGCGTGTGCCTCGACCTCTAATTGAATGTCTTAAGTGGCGGCCAATCGTCTTCCCCTGTATTTCTGCCTTCAAGGACAGTCTTTCGAATTTCATGAAACTGGGCAAATGTGGAAGCACACGTCAAGACCGACTTATAATTATTACGTTCCGAATTCAGACGAAAGTAATATCTCCCAGAAGCATTCGAGAACAGAGAGTATCCTTGATTGAGTTTCTTCATACAGTCAGATAAGTTATAAATCGAGAAAGTGGCATTATGTCAACTTTCTTGGTGGAAGGACTCGAAATCGGTTCAGAGTCATAAGCCGGTCATCTAAGGAAGTTAGAGCAGTCGGAACAGTCACAGGATTTTTTTTTATATCAAACAGATTTGTCCCTAATAACACGATATAAACTATTTTCGAAAAGTTAAGTCGAACGCAATTTCAATGGGTCTTTGTCATGGTATTGAAATCGGAACGGGCTTGTCATTGTTGTGTCCGCACAGTTGAATACACGGTGTGCGGGTCTATTCTGTGCGTTCGAATTAACTTTTAGAAAATAGTTCATATCGTGTTCTAAGGTACAAAGCTGATTAACACATTGCAATCATATATATACATGAGTTTCTATAGTCAGGTATATTTTATTTGTCACGATGCAATATCGAATGATTCCAGGATTTTTTTCCCAAGACGGATCGTAAGTCGGTCGCAAAGGCCGACTCACACCTTTGCGTTTTTAGCCTGCGTCGGCCCAGCGTTTTTGGAAATAAAAAAAAACTCCCTGGACGAACAGAATACGCGGATCAGATGGTGGTCTGACGTTTGGTCTGCGCACAACGAACGTAGGCCGAATGACATGCGTCTTTGTGCGTCTAGGGAGCGTTTTAATTTCAAAATACGCTGGGCCGACGCAGGCTTAAAACGCAAAGGTGTGAGTCTGCCTTACCGTATGCGGTGGGCGTTAAAGTATCTTCAGTTTCAGTAAAACAACGCACTTTCTTTCCGTCCTCATCTCCCGTTTCTTCCGAAGCATCTCGTGTATGTTTAATCCTTTCATGTCAGATTATTTTCCCTCCTTCCCCCGGGCTAAGAGGACAGTCACGCATTAACATACTTTTTAGACAATGTCTGCTTGGATCAACTTGAATTAAAGTCCGACTCACACCTATGTTTTTTTAGCCCGCGTTGGCACAATGACGCAGGTTCAACTGTCGACTGGCATTCGACGTTTACGCTCCTGGAGCACAAGCTAAGCGTCAGTCCACCGACTGATCAACGTATAATGGGAGCGTTTTTTATTTCTTGATCTTTTACCGTTTGTTTGTTACAAGGATGAATCTGTTTATTTTTCCACTACGTTGAACAAATTTGCACAATATTGTATATAGTAAACAAAAATGCATGTTCTCTTCTTGAGTGACGCTTTTTAAGATTGCATGCAAATGGGGCACGTTTTGATGGTGCTGGAGCGAATGTTGCATGCATTCCGAACATAATCAATGTCGGTTATGCGTCTTGCCTGCATCCTTCTGCCTACATGGAACATGTAATAGATTCAACCTATACTTTCCGTACTTTGGCTATGAAACAAAATGTACGCCTTTACCTAAAGTCTGATTCACACCTCTGCCTAATAGACAACGTCCGCTAAGTGTACAGAACATTTGAAAGACGCTCTGTATGTGAACACAACAAAGTACGGAAAAATCCGTTACACCGATATCATGTGCGTACGCAGGGGCCCCATCCGAACGCCTTTAACGTCGGTCAAACGTCTTTGCTAGGTCTTTCTGTGAGCATTGAGCGGCAAAGAGATTCAATTTACGTCTTGCGTCCCTTGACTATAGATGCAAACGTGTGGCTTGCATCCTTCGCGGTGACATTTTCGATTAGGATACATCACTGCGTGTTGTGATGTCATGATGTGGTAATGTAGTCCCTCCCTTCCAATTACTTAATCGGACATATCTTTTCGGGAGCGCTCCAAACACATCATCTCTCCCCCACGTTCAATATTGAATTTCGTGTGGGTTCGCATAAATCTCCGATACATTTGTAATTTATTAGCAGAAATCCTTGATATATTTCAAACAAAATCAAGTTCAAATCTCAAACATTATAGGATGATATTGTATACGTCTCTTCAGAAAGTGGTAGCAATGCAGATTCATGCTTAATTTTGATCGTTGATCTTATATTCGTTCTATTATATCAATTATTAAAATATATATGCTGTGCAGCAGAGCTCCCATGTAATACAGACCTAGATGACCTGAATTGTATTACCCTATTATATAAAGAAGGCAATAAATTAAACAAATACATCATCCTGGAAGTCAACGAGATATTGCAAACTTATTGTCAAATTAATGATCCATGTGACGTACATTCATTACTTCTTTGTAAACATTTTGCATATTCTTTATTCAATGATTTAATTGTAAAGTCTTATTTTCAAGTTTTAAAGACCCCAGAATATATTATAAGTTAGGCTACGAGTGGTAAATGTGATTAGTCTTGAGAATTGAAGTCAATAAAGGGTTCCAGTCTTATTTTGTGCAACATGATTTGAAATAAGGCTTTAAAACCTAATTCATTGATAATCTTATGATCACGTAAAAATCTTACGTAGAAATTTCAAACTTTTGGAATCAAGAGAGTACTCCCTCCGCTCCAATTAGTTAATCGGACGTATCTGATCTGGAGCGCTCCAAACACATCATCTCTCGCCACGTTCAATATCGAATTTCGTGTGGGTTAGCATAAATCCTTGATACATTATTTTGTATCATTTTAAACGAATGCATGTTCAGATTTCAATGTTGTAGAATGATATTGGATATGTGTTTATATACTATAGAGATATGTAAATCCCCTATTTTTGCATGTTCGTCATCATACAAATTCAACATAATATTGCAAATATATTGGCAAATTAATCATTTATGCGACGTAATTTCAGTGCTGTTCGAAGAATATTCACTAATATCATTGAAAATTCAGTCATCAAAGAGTTTGCAATAGTAAAATTTACAAATGTATCACAGTAAAAGAAATTATGATAATCCTTAGCGGAGAAAATGAAGAAATCATTAAAAAAAAAAAACCATTAACAAATTGATACTTCCCGACTTTCTTATTCTTAGTTGTTAAACGTGTAAAATGAAAATTCATGAGATTTCATTATTCTGTGTATCATCTTTGTTGGATTGAGAATATAAATTAGAATGCATTTTATTCCTTCCGAGGGGAAAATTCAGAACCCCAGTGTAATCCTGCTTGGCCTTTTCAATATTCTTTCGAAAGATTAGCCTTCCTAATGCCTAGGAAAGACCATATTGTTGATACCAGGGTTGTCTTTGTTAAAGTCAGGCCGTCACGATCGACATGATTTCCGGTTGCGAGCGCGCACGGACGGCGTGTTTCATATTGGCAACAACGATATTTGAAAATTTCTTTGCTTACGCACCTTGCCAAGCTCAGAAACTCGGAACACTTCGTACGACTTTTCGATCCTTGTTGTTGCGTGTAACTTTGATTCGTCCCCTCTTTTGCTTCGATTTATTTCTAAAAACATGCGGAACGCATACGTTTGCGACTGCCGAGCTGTGAGCTAGCAAAATGAAGCTTGCTTACTCGCTATTTAAGGTAAACAAAAACCATGTGATTTTCTGTTCAGCAATCTTCGCAATCAAAATGGATGTGGACAGTTTGGCTAGCAACCGGAAGTCATGTCGATCATGACGGACTCACTTTAAAGCCCTTTGTAGATCTGCACACAACTCCACGTACAACTGTATAGTGACCCTTTCCTGGATCATGTGTTTCACCAAATTACGAAAAGACTATAAAAACGACTTTAAAATCGACTGGTATCAGTTCTTGTGCTGAATATTCGAGAATATCCTGCGTATTGTATAAACGATTAACGTACTACAGTCTTTCTTAAAGTTGTTCTTCAGTAATCCTAAGAACGATTTGATGAGACACCGCCCCGCATTCAAAGATAATCCCTGGCGCTGAATCGCCACTGAGAAAGGGTAACTAGTTGTTCGTAGAGTTGTGCGTATATTGACGAAAATATTTATGAAACCCAACCCCGATCAGTGTTAGTATATATTAATTTACATTTACTCGACAAAGGGATTTTTAGCAGGCTTAGTTAAGAAAAATTTGTACTGGTGCATAATTATATTCATTTTCCCCTTGGTGCCTTTTGTGAAATCCCAAAAGTCTCTTAGTTTTCGTCTCCTGCATATGCTGTGTTCATTTTTTTAGAGAAGAAAAAAGGAACATTAATTTTGTGTGAAAAAAAAATTATTCTGCAGCATATTTTGTTTGATGGAAAAACACGTTCTGTCTGACAGCGGAACAATGGCTTTTAAAGACAAAACATGTTTAGACTCAGTCTTTTTAGGGGGTATTTTATTAAGTGCCTTGCAAGCCTCATTTTCGAACACTTACATCCAGCAATTGTAAATGTTAGTTCAATAAATCTTACGTTACATTATTAAAGTAGTTTGGAAAAAGTTTACAGCAACACCTGGCAACATAATCATGTACAGTCGACACAACTGTTAATAAAAAAAATAGCCAATCGATTGTAATATTTCAATCATATTTGTTTAAATCGACGAGATAGCTACATATAAAAAATATTTTCTTTCTAATAGTTGTGTGTCCTTAACTTTTCAGAGTGTGGATTAAAGCTCAGGCGAATGGGGGTAATGGATAATTTGTGTGGTAAAGTCTTTCGCTAACATTTTAGAGTTGTGGCTTCTTTTGAAATATTGCTCCTCATTATAATTGTGATGTGATTACGGTGTCAAAACACATCATGACTGAAATATGTTTTGATTTATTAACCTCTCCGCCACAACGTCTCTAAATAACATCTCCAGTTGTCTTGACGACACACTCGCGTATCTTATACTAACAAATTATTGCCCAATTTCATCGTCTGCAGAAATGTTAATTTATTGCGTTTAGTTTTCCCGCGCGCAAGATGATGAGCGCGACTCAAAATCTTCCCAAGTTAAAGGTCTAGGCACACCAAACACGGCACGACATCACGTCACGGTATTAACGCGATATCTCTCCTGTGATTGGCCAATTATTAAACATCCATTGCGCGGAGGAGCGCGCTGGCCAATAACAACCGAGATACTGTGTAAATGCCGTGTCGTTGTGCCGTGCCATGTTTGGTGTGCTGGGGGCCTTTAACTCGGATGATGGGGATATGTTGATCAAATTAAAATCCAATTTAGGAGAAGAAACGGGAATTGCTGTGCTTCTTTAATTGGATTTCCATGATGGCGTGTATTTTGGTTGCAACCTACGAGATTTGTCTGCCTGATCTGTTGATTATCGGAAAGACTAGTAAAGAATCTTCCTGCAAGACGGGAGATTACATTGCTTCATGATTTATCCATTATTGTTTGAAGGCATCATACATCATCGTATGAAGATGACAGGAAGATAAAGTTGACTCAAAGGGCGCGGATCGGGGCTAGTGGCGAAGGGAGCTTCAGCTGTAACCTATACTACTACTTTTTTCAGCATATGCAAAATAAATGAATGGCTGAGCAAAATCTAGGAAATATGACCACACATCACTCGAATGTACTAATGCAACGCTCTCGGAAACACACACACACACACATATATATATACACATTCGCAAGCATGCGCGCGCAAATACACACATACACACACAAACGTACATACTCCTTCACACAAACACATTCAAACCACACCTCACATATTCTCACTGTATCTTTCACACACAATATACGTACACATACATGTATATACAAACATACAATCACGCAATATCAACCATGTTCAGTGACACGAATATCCAACATAACACACACGTACCTATTACGATGTGATCTGACGTCATCTGGAACAAGTCGACTGAAATTTAAACCGATTTTGGAAGTGAGCGAACAAAAACAAGTACACGTTGTCTTGTACTTCCGGTCGACTGTGACGAGGGGCGCGTCGACGCAAATTGAAATCTCCGTAAATTGCAACATTACGAACGGATAAGGATCTTCATAATCCTACATCATTATCCAAGGGAAGTCGCCATGCTCTTAAGGTCTTAGAGATGCTCTTAAAGTCATCTCGTCATTCACTTTAAGAATTAGCGTCGATCTTATATACCATGTAAACGTGTTTGTTATCATTTGTGACGAGCATGAACAGATTCGAAGCCTTGTTCTAAATATTGATTCCCTAACCTTTTACTTGCACAGATCTAGGTTTTAGGATGTTCATAATATTCATTGAATGCATTTTTTTTTTGTTTTTTTCAGCAGTTTTTGATTATTTGGTTTTATGTTGCTATTACCTTTTACCTGACTTGTTATTTTAAACAAGAGAGGAAGGTGAATTCGAATAAAATGAAATAAAGTATAATACGATTAAATAGAATGAGAAATATGATGAAATGTTTTTAAATGAAGTAATAAGATTTAATGAAACAAACATTGAAATACAATAAAACGAAATCAAATCAAATCAAACAGAATAAGGCAATATCATTGGATAACACAATATAAGAAGCATGTGCTCCCACATTGAATACGTCACAGTTTGGTAAAAAAAAAATGTGCTGTAAGCTTTGTCTCTTAAAACATCCCTTCAAGTAAAATGCGTGGGCCTATTCAAGTAGTTCAATATGCTCTCCTTGTCTTCTGGGAGTTCCTCTCGTATCCATAGTTCGATTGTAGTGGTATGTCATGGTACCAGCATTCAGAGATAAATTTACACCATTCTATAAAATTCCGATGACATTAAAGAAACAATGAGAACAATGTGGGAGTTGTGGCATACGAAATGCCATTGATGCTATTGGGAATACCCGCATACAATGGGAGCAAAAATCACCCATGACTGTCCTCTCCGACGTTGCGACCTTGTATTACTTAATTGCATTGTATACATACGAAACAGAACAGTAAAAACCAACCTCTGGAATTGTTGTGATCTCATTATGGAAAGAAAAATCAGATTAAAAAACTGCGAAAATTTTAGCAAAATCAGACAATAGAACTCGTTCAAAAGTTATGAATTTTAAAAGTCACAGTGATATGACGATCCCTGCCGCTGATGGGCATCCGTGCGATCGGCAACATTGACGGTATCTGTGACGTCATATTGGACAACTCCCCCATTCACTCTGGATAGGAAATTTTGCATATCCTTAAATTCCCTTTTTCTGAAAAGTCAACAAAATGTTGATTTCCCTCTTGATCATAACATTCGTTATCGATTCTGCATCCATTTTTGAGGAGAGTCATATTACTCTAAATTTTAACATTAGTCCATCCTTTTAATTCTATGTACAAAGTGAATGAGGAACAGTCCGACATGAAGTCACAGATTCCGTCGGAGTTGCCGATCGCACGGATCCACATGACCGGCAGTGATTATCAAAGCTCTGTGAATTTGAAAACTCATAACTTTTGAATGGGTTGTCCGATTTTGCTCGAATTTTCTGTTTGTTCATCTGATTTTTTTTTCTTTCAATGATAGCACGGTAATTTCAGGGGTTGGTTCGTCTTTGAATAGACAAAATATAGTCATCAGTTGGACGAAGCATCCTTGTTTTCACGAAGTGGCGGTTTAGAAAAGGGGTAGTGTTGCATGTAGACATGTAGATCCCGACATAGCAACAAATTCAAACAATTTAAATTCATTGGCATAACACGTTTCAATGACATTGTGACTGGTTTTGAACAACATTACCACCCATCGGTTTCCGTCACTTCGTGAGATAACTGACGAAATTTTGACTAATAGCTTTGACTCTCTTATCCTGTGCCAGATAAACTCTTGCCTAACTTTATATCAGTGAAGATTAAAGAAACACACTCAAGGCCCCGTAACATAAAGATTTCCGATCAATCGCAAGTCTATGGAAAATCATGTACAAAAGTTTGCGATTGATTGCAAAATTGATGGTATCTCTTTTATGTTACGGGCCCCAGGCGAGGGGAAAGTCCCAGCTGTGTTTTTGACATGTTGACATTAAAGAGCCCATGCACGGTTCCTAGAAAAGATGTTGATTGTGATTTGCCAATTTTGCCTGGAGTTTGACTACTGGACGGTGTTTCACCAAAGTTACGCACGACTCTAAGAAAGACTAGAGTACGTTAACGAGTGTAATACCCGTAAGGCTCTCGATCAGTTAGCACGAGAACTGATACCAGTCGTGCATGAAGTCGTTCAGTTTAAAGTCTTTCGTAACTTGGTGAGACACTGCCCCGAAAGATTCCCGGTCGAATTGGAACGGAAATGTAACCGCTGGGGCAAAACTGATTTGCGTGACGAAACTACTGATTTTATCACTTCTGCCTCATTATCTGACCCTTTCTGTTGAAAAAAATCAGACCAAATATTTCGCATTTTCCCTTGAATTAACACACATAAAACGTACGTTCTAATTCTCGGTCAGGGAGTCCTCTCATCTAGGCTAACGGTGATTGCATATGCAAATCAGAACTCGGACTGCAGCTCGTGGAGAGCTATTCTATTTTAACACCTATACGCGCATATACGGTTGTTTCAAACGCTAAGCATGCAGGGATATCTTTCTAGTACACAAATAAGTTTACCGTTGCTTACGTCTCGCAACATCACTTCCGTATACCAGAAAAATATCCCAACATGCTCTCTGATATGAAAGGCACGTATTGCGAGCTATCCCTTCTGGAAACAATAAAGTGTTCCACACTGTGTTCACACAGTCACTGTGTAAAACACCAAAAGCAGCGTGGACACGATTTAACACTGTGATATCATTTACAGAGGGTTCACACAGTGATGTTTTTACACTGTGAATTTTGATGATTCACAGTCTGTGCTAACATGGTCCAATTTTACACTGTGTACAAGGTGTCTTCACGGTGTGTTCACACTGTGTTTTGCACTTTTTCTTCCACACTGTGGTATATTGTGCTCTTCCAACATGGGTTTCTCTCTCTCTGCGTGCTAATTTAAGCAATAAACTGCATTTTTGTGGTTGAACTCTCTCGTGGAGGGTGCAAAGTGTCTCCGTAAATCCAGTTCTTACCGCTGTGAGCAGAAGAGACAAAGGTAACGGACAGAGTAAACAAGCATTAACAATTATAGCTAGATGGACACAAAATAATTATTCACCTTATTATGTGGAGAAATGTTCAAGAAGACCTGCAACGGGACTTTATTTTGTGATCATGAATGTCACTTTTTCTAAAGATGATATCAGCACTACTTCTTGCGTGGAGTTTTATCCCATCCGGTTCATTTCCGGTTCATTTCCGGTTGAACTGACTCGTTTCCCCTCTCCGTTTGTTTGTTTGTTTTGAGAGTTAATGACGCAACATCATGTTATTAATATAAATCACATTTGTTACATCAGTGGGTTAGGGAACGTCTTTTGGGAATAGGCGTTGGATCATTTCAACCACAGATTCTCGAAATATGAAAACGCTTTTTCGTTTGAGCCTGTAAATTACGTCACTTAATGATAGAAATCATTATTAATTCAGTGAAATGTGTCAACAAAGCCTGGCTTAGAATTGATTGATTGGCGTTCATTTCCTTCCGAAAATGAGGTAGAAATTAAACTTTGTACCGTGATTCACTTTAAAGGCAGATTGCAAACTAAAAAATGTTGGAAATGGGGGAGGGGGGGGTGCTTGACGTCTGAAAATTATTGCAGATGAGTAAAATGGAATTGATGGATTCAGACAATGATTTACTCGTATTAGCAAACATTTGGCTGAAAAATGATTCCTACCGAATCTCATAAATCCCTGTATATTTCAGGATACACCCGACTCAACCTATAATGTGTGATCGCACACTTACCTTTCTGCGACGAGGCACCACGGAAATCCGTGCTCCACCCGCTTTCCGAAAGCAACGTATTTCTGAGCGCCGATCTATTTTTACTCTTTGGAAAAAAAACACTTTTTCCCCACGCAGAAGCGCCCATAGATGGACTAAACTTATAGAGCTAATTTTCTTGCACTCAGAATGCTATCGAGTTTGTACTTCATGTGTTGGTCCGTGCTTTGATGTTGATATATATATATATATATATACTGTATTGGTGAAAAAAGGGTTTATTGGAATTACAGTTCTTGCACTTACATTCGAGTGCTTAGTTGTCATGGTGCTAATAGTAATAGAACTCTCGAAGGGCAAGCCAAATGGTGCAGTCCTTCTACGTGTTATATATATAGCATTTCCGTTTTTTGTTGCTGTTGATATTTTATGATTTATTTTCCATGTCACGAAAACTAAGATAAGAAAATGGGATGGGGTCATAATAAGTATCAATTAGATTACATAATGCTTACCATGCTTCGTCACGCACAAACAATTTTTTTTATTTTACTTTAAGATATTGAATTTTTTCAAATTTGAGAAATAGAGCGACCTGGTTTTCGCCCCGTTACAGATTTGTGTGGTACTATAGGATTTTCCGGCCAAATTCACATGATTTTCATTTGAATCAATACTTTTTGCATTTGAATTAGCGTAGATCGTTTTTGCCGTGCAAATTGTCATTCA
>BQKZ01000712.1:85809-114944 GCA_036244855.1 Temnopleurus reevesii
TACAGGGTGTCTACACGATGATACACGGTGTCTACACGATGATACACGGTCGCTACACGGAGTCAACAAGGAAAGGTTTGGACCGTGTTGGCTGGTTCTAAAAATGGTGCAGGTGATTTTCGTTTTCCGTTAACACGGTTGAACTCGGATGACGAAGGAAGCGAACAAGGTGTCTACACGATGCAACACGGTTCATCACGGAACGACGAACCGTGTTCATCCGTGTTGCTTACCGTGTATGTGTGAAGGGGGCTTAAGCATCATTCAATTTTGCAAGGTTCACTAAAATTCAACATAGTTTTTGCAACAACAAAACTGAATGGATGACTGACTTGCGACCCATTGACCTATTGACCCATTGCTTTATTACCGATATTGAGAGCATTCCTAGTCGTCATAATTAGAGTATAATACTGAACAGAGAAGTAATAATTTTGTTATGAAATGATATTTCAGATTTCCATCCATCTGACTTGCTTTCCACGGATTTTTACATTCTGATTAATATCTGCCTGGCAAAGAGTGAAATTGAATCGAAAGTGGTTGAGTTTAAGTGCTCAGTTATTTCGTGAGAGTCTCGGTGCTGTAGAAAAGCCAAAATGTAAGTCAAAAGGATTTATGCAACAAGTGGACGTGTGATTGACAGGCGACCACTTGCTATTATTCCGCCATGAAATTAGCATAAGCCATGGTGATAATTCTTGCCACAATTATGATATGCCGCAAGCGATTAAACGAAGACAGCTGCTCCATGGAGACTATCTTGCATAGATGCCAACCGTTCTTGCATATTCATGAGGTGTATGTTCATGAATATTCAAGGCTTTCATCACAAGTTAATGGCCGAGAGTATAATTATTGTTTCCATGCTTTCTCTTACAAAGAAATATTTTGTTCAGCCGTTTCGTTATTCACATTCCAATTGTGACCTCGTGCATATTCTGGAACAGTCGGAACCTCTGATATTGTTGAAACAACGATTATGCTAATCCTGAGCTCCAAGTTTCTTTAATTTGAAAATCGAATGCCTTAGGTTTATTGTAAGATGATTTACATAGATTAAACGGAATGAAAGTCAAGAGTTGTTTTCTCTATATATAAACATTATACACTATATAAAGTATAGGATAAGTTGTAGCATGCGATAGAAATTTATGAGATCGAAACAGGATAGACATAAACAGACTCTTGATTCATATTCCAATAATATAGCATTATATTTGTTCCGTATTATTTACCTATTCAAGATTTCATTACCAGAAAAGTATTTCAATTTTAAAATAAACCTTTTGATTTTCTTTCAGATTTTCTTTTGATACACGAACGAGTAGTTATATATACAGGTATATATTTTTAATTTGAGATACGTTTTCATCATTATGTTTACAGTTTACTTTTCGATTGAATAGGGATGTTTGAGTACAATCTTCAATGAAAGCTTGGTGAACTAATTTGCATTTAAATTGAATTATGCAGTGTCATCCGACTCTCCCCTCTGCGTGCCTCTCCCGAAAGGAATCAAATAAAAGCATGCACACCATTTTGCAACTAGGGATCAATTGCACGAAGGGTTTGAGCTATCCTATTCTGGCTAGAAACATCTTTAATTCTTGCGCCACCCTCTTAGCATAGTCACAAATTTTGATGCACCTATGTTATGAGACTGGCACAAGAAGTTAAGACGTCTTAGCCAGAAGAGGATAGATAAGACAATTTCGTACAAGTGTGGCCCTAGCTCTCTCATCCGCGTATCTCCCCCGAATGGAATCTTATGACAGCATGCACGTTATTTAGCAACCAGATACCACCCTCATTTTACATGTTTTAAGGCCGACTCACACATTTGCGTCTTTAACCTGCGTCGGCCCAGCGCTTTTACGATTAAGAACGCTCACTGGACGCACAAAGACACAGGTCATACGATGGAATAACGTTTGTCGTACGCTCCTTGAGAGCAAGCCGAACGTCAGTCCACCGTTTGATCAGTGTATACTGTACGCTCTGGGAGCGTTTTTAAGTTTAAAAGAAAAATACGATTGGCCGATGCAGGCTTAAACACGAAGGTGTGAGTCGGCCTGTTATTGGGGTCAGAATTGATTCATTCCAAAGCCTGTCCGTCCAATATGTTTTTTTTTCCTTCAAATACAAATCTATTAGGCGCAGTAATGACATCACAGGTATGATCTCAAGTATGTCTAATGATGTTTCAGGGGTGAAGTTCACGAAATCTTACCTTCATGTGGGGGCAAAAACAGTCCGATCGTAAGCCTGAAGAGAGTGGTACTGGAAGATGGTTTATAAAAAAAAAATATGGATTACAGGTTTCATAGGTTTCACCGACTCAGAGTTGTCACACATGACGTCACATATTCCGTCGATGTTACCGATCACACGGATGCCCATAAGCGGCAGTGATCGTCATATCTCTGAAAGTTTAAGTAGTCGTAAATTGTGAATGGATTGTCAGACTGTGCTAATGTTTTTTCACATTTTCTTCATCTGATATTTCCTCATTCAATGAGAACATTGAGAACAACTCCAGGAGTTATTTTCCCTTTAAGATATCCAGACAAAATGTTACCTCCCTAAGCTTGTGGCTAAAAATATTACTCAGAAACTCCTTGCTCAATGATTGTTTAGAAAATGGCGCTCACCTACGTCACTCAAGTCAGTTAGCCTAATAGAACAACTAATGAATTTCACACGGATCATTTATATACCCTGCGGGAGACTTCTTTTGCTAATTATCTTTCATTCTCTTCGATCGCTTCCGTGCGTACTCGCAAGCTGCGTCTGCACTGTAACGAGTTTTTGAATTAGCTCAATAGTTCTGATCCGGGTAAATAGCCCAATCAGAACTAGCTCGAGCTAATTTGCAGTGCAGACGCAAATAGTGAGCTAATTCACTGAAATATCTCGAGCTTAACAAGCCCAAGTTATGTTGGGTTAATTTCTCAAATTTCGCAGTGTTATCAGACTAATTCTAGAAATAGCCCACTAACTCGTTCGTATTTTCCACAGTAAAGACGCGCTCGGTCTTATTTGCACACAGGACGTTTTCGCATCAAGGTCACACAAGCTCATTGTTTTTGTTGTGATCATTCTTCTTTTATTTGCCTGGAGTCGGGCTAATGCAGCTCGGACTTAACAATCTCGAGCTAAATCATGTAGGAGGACAGTTTTCATCTCCAGATAGATTTTCCTTTAGTGGGATAGTGCAGATAGGACTACTGAATCTCGAGCTAAATTGAGAAGAGGGCTGATCGGGCTAAAATCTCGAGATCAAGGAAACTCGGGCTCGTGCAGCATCGGCTGCTGCATGTGCAACAAGTGTTAATCGCCCGACTACCGCAGGCGATCGGCAGCCGGTGATAGCTTCCGTTTCAGACGCTGTGGGTTTATTTCAAGCACTGTGGTTTCATGTCGTCTTTAAGATTAATGTCTGGGGGTAAATGTATTTTAGATAGCTGCAGCTGCAATATTTATATAGTATGCCGCCTGGCGAATATTAAACCATCTTCTTTCCATTCTATATTTAGTTTTAGCGATTCTTGGTGATATCTTTAAATGTTCAAGAAAAATATCTTAGAACAGCTGGATGTTAGTTGTTAATTCAAGTCAGTTCTTAATGTTAAGAAAAATAAATAAAATATCAAAAAATATTTTGCATTTTGTGCGTTCAGTTATACGCGTAGGCCCACCGCTGGGAGTTCTATGACTGAAAGATAAACCATAGCACTGATTAGGACATTGAAATCTGTGAGACATTATTTTGAGTAATTCGAGCGCCATGAGCGCCCGACTGAGGCGGTTACCGGCGCTATACAAGAGACCATCATCATCATTATGTGATTTTGCAGAAATGGAGTAGGCTAATTGTTGAATTATAGCATTAAATTGGCAGGAAAATTAAAAAATATCATTTTTTTGAGAACGATGTCCGATTTTCAAGTGTAGTAGTTTGTGGTGCAACTAGGAAAAAGATCCTTCTTTCCCCAAACGACCGGTGATATTTCTTATGCTTAATAATCTACGATTCTTTTGGTTGCTGGATTGGATCAGGAAACTAAAACATATAAGAGACAGACAATCTAAAGTACAGAACGAGGGAAGAGGTATATGGATACATTTGAGAATCACCGCCCTAATCATGACTCTTTATATAGAAATCACTTTAAAATTGGAACATCGCTTCACATCAAGTCAAACGCAAAACCGGCTCTCGAAAAGGAAATGAGAAAGTGCGTTATTTCGCGAGATTTTGATCATGCCATTTCCTTACGATGGATGACCAAATTTACTGTGTGTGTCGGCACATTCATTTTGGCGCCATGAAACCTCTTCGCAGTGCGAGCGGAAAGGACAAAGGACTGGGACAAAGTAAACAACTTCATTCAAGCATTCACAATAGCGTCATTATCACAAATGAAAAAAAAAACTCAAGTGTGACGATTGTTTGACATTATTCAACAGAATAAAAACGATGGAGCTTTCTTTTGTGTCAATCTAGTCATTGTTACTGATTGAATGGAGGTTGTTTATTTTGTCTGAGATCTTTGTTCTTTATGCTCAAAGTGACAACAATCCACGCGCTGCAACAAAGCACAAAGTCAAGGTCTATTTTTTGCTTGGCGTTTGTCAGATTTTTTTTTTCATTTGTACAAAGCGAGATTTATGCCATTTTTCATGTCAACTTTGATCATACTTTTGGATATTTCAGGTCGGATTTGTGCATGAAAAGGGCAGTTGTCTGTTGAAAAAAAGTATTTATATTTCCTGTTTTTTATATTTGATCTATTTTCTTTTACATACATGTATATTGGAATTTATTCATTTGAACGTCATTGTACAACAAATGTTAATGGAATTTTATTGAACGGGCGAATTTGCGATGCGGTTCACTGTAGACTGTAGAGAGACAACAGTTGTGGAGCACGTTGTATGTATAATTGAAGAAACCTAACTGTTCTTTAAGAAAGGTCTTATATCAGATAAAATCTATTGTCAGCAGGTTTTCAGCTAAACTTTTCAAGGGTATCTTAGGTACATAGAATTAATCCCAAATAACTTTATCCAACATGATATGGGTTACTAGTTAAGGAGTTGAAAGCAAATAAACGTCTCATTTACTATCGACGTACGGAGCGCAAACCGAGTTAAGCTCCGTGTATGGCTTTTTTAATGTGTGCGCGTTCTTAATGTGCACGTCCCTATTTCTTTACCGTGTGGGTTAGTCTTCGTGCAATTTGATTTATCGTAAGAAATGTTACGTTTTTGACATTCTATATTTACCCCCCAAAATTACTACCTGTTAAATGTTATGGCATGTTTCGGGGAGCTGTTTTGTATACTATCAACTGGCAATAGTTTCGCCTCAAATATTATTTAAGATCGAGCGAGGAATATATAGAATTCCCGCATGGCAACTGGTACGACCGATAAATGACTCCTTTTAAAATATTGGCTTACAGTTTTTTTCTCACTGGTATTTGTATTCTTTACTTGCTAAATCCCCATTATGCCTATGTATAGATTACCATTATCGACTCAAAGCTCTTTCGTTGAATGGATTAGGAATCTGTAAAAGTTCGTCATTCAAGACCTCACAATTTGCTTCCTACAATTCAGCGAGACTATATTTGATGGCTTGCGTTAATCTATGGTCCAAATTGATAACACGATAAATCTTTTTCAGAAAAATTAAGTCGAACGCCAATTCAATGCTCCTTTGAAATGCTATTCAAATCGGAATGGGCTTGTGATTATTGTGTCCGCACAGTTCAATACACGGCGTACGGCTCTATTGTCCATGTCCGACTTTATTTTGTGGAAATAGTTTATGTCGTGTTATATATATTATTATTTACCCAAATAGAGGTATATAGCAAGAATATAGATATGAAATAAGTTAATATAACAGGCTGGCAAAAAGCCTATGCATTCTCGGTTTATCAAAGCAACCATGTTGAAGCTACCATCACTTCGAAAGGATGACCAAAGTGCCCCCTTAGGTTATAGATGTCAAGAAACGGTCATGCGTAGGATAAGTCGATCCCCTTTAAAAAGGCTGACTCACACTTTTGCGTTTTAGCTTGCGTCGACCCAGCGTCTTTTAAAATAAAAACGCTCCCTGGACGCAGTTCTACCGTCTGATCCGTGAACGCTGTGCGTCCAGGGAGCGTTTTTAATTCCTAAAAACGCTGGGCCGACGCAGGTTAAAAACGCAAAGGAGTGAATCGGCCTTTAGATCTAAAATCAAAGATGATCGAAAAGCCAAACTATTCCATCTTTCTGTCTTCTCGCTGTTATACGATTCTACTTCATACGATGAAGATTATTTTGTGTAACGAGTTGACCGAGCTGCTTAAACAACATATACAACAGGTTGGCGATGGTCCGAATTAAGGTGTGGAATTCTCTTCGAAAAAAAGTACGAGAGGTCAACAACTTTACGTTTCAGATTTACTTTAACCTGAAATACATTGTCACATTATCATTCTTCTTTTCAAAAATATGATAAAATAAAGCTGTCTGACCTATGTTCTTACATTCGTATTGATGAAAAACAACAAAGAATGCAAAAAAAAAACAAAACGAAGGATTATACAGGCACTATCAAGATATCTATATATGAAAATTGGATAAAGCACAGCACGGAAGCTTTATTTATGCACGGTCTGCCTATATTGGTCATATTTAGATTTCTCCTTTTGGGGGCACCAAACATCGATTTCAGAACCTAATATTCTAAATGCTTAGTACGCCATTAACCATTTATGAAACATTTAGGATCGAGCAGTTGATAATTGTTTTTTTTAATGAAAACAATGTTATAAACATGCCTTAAAAACATTCTGTTTGAATGAAAGAAAATCATATGATAAAGGTATTTTCTGTGCAGGAGCCTGTCACGCTTTCTTGTCGCGACTTGATAGAATTATAAAAAAATTGATGGAACAAAAGAATTAGAAATTGCCTTTCCAGTCGGGGAAACCAGACAAAGTGGAAAAATAGGTTAAATTAGAAATTAAGAGGCACATACTTGGACAATGCGTATGGAAGAGAAGAGGAGGATAAGAGAGAGAGAGAGAAGGGGCAGAGAGGGAGAGAGGGGAGCGAGAGAGAAAGAGATAGAGCGAGAAAGGAGGGAGGGGTAGAGAGATCGACACACACACACAGATAGACAGAGAGACAGAGAGAAATAGAGAGAGGGAGAGAGAGAGAGAGAGGAGAGACAGGCAAAAAGAAGAAGAGCGTATGGGGAGCAGGTAAATACATGTTGCCAATAGAGATCGAAAGGGGAAAGAGAAAGATAAAGGGGAAGGGGAAGGGCTAGAGAGAAAGAAAGAATGAGAGAAAAAGAGCGAATGGAGGAAATAAACTTAATCGATATCAAAATGAGAGGCGAGTCGGAGGCGCATTTGACATCAGAATCGACATGCAATTTCAAAACTGCTGTTTCCTTATGTCGACTCTGAAGGTCAATAATATTACAATTCCCAGCGCGCTTCATTTTTACCGCATTTCATAGATAAGCATATAATTTCGAATGCGTATGCTTATGGTACTTATTCACGATACCTATTAACAGATTAGATAAATTTCCAAAAGCGCTTTCACGTTTTTGCGGGAATCGTCAAAATCTGGAAATTGTGAAGCAGCACAGAATGACTGGCAAATTGATATTAAAGGCTCAGACATGAGAAGCTGGATATAAGACCCCTCGGAAGACCAGTTCCCATTGATGGGCGAGCTGAATGTGGGTTATCCGCCGTATTGTAAATTGTTCTTAAGTCCACGGCTATACAGCATGGGCCGGGGGGGGGGGGGGGGGGTGAAAGAATGCCCGTAAAAATCTTCGATATTATTCTGTTTTTCTTTGGATTTGCGTACGGGTTTTTTTTCTGGGGGAGGGAATTTTTCTGCCAAAAGTATCTTTGAAAACGACTTTCAAACTACTTTTAGAATTTTATACCCTCTGATATTTAGTAATTTATGAAACCTGTTGATTAGTCGTTTGAGGTCCACGAATTCTTTCAAATATATTGCAATGTAAGCAGAAGAGATTAATGATTTGGACAAAGTAAACAGCTTCTATTGAAGCATTTATAGCGAGATGCACACAAAAGGAATTTCCTCCGATATTTTGCACCTGTTCAGTAAATTGACAGGGAAGGTATTTTCGTTTGTGATCTTGAACCTGATTTGTTAGGCCTTGAATGAAGTTATTTAGGTTTTGGTTCTAAGTTTGAACCCTAAGGCCCGTATTCCGATAGCGAGGTTTAACTTAACCCAGGTCTAAGTCATTGTCATTTAGACTCTTGGTTTAACTTTTCAATAGCCCGGGTCTAAAAAAAAACAATGACTTTGTCCCGGATTAAGTTAAACCTCGCTATCGGAATACGGACCTAACAGTGTTGATCAGCATCTAACACGATATAAACTATTCACGCAAAATAAAGTTAGTTATTGACAATAGAGCCGAACGCCGTGTATCCAAATGTACGGACACAACAATAACAAGCCTGTTCCGCTTTGAATACCATTACAAAAGAGCATTGAATTGGCGTTCGAGTTTTAATTTTTCGAGAATAGATTATATCGTTTTATCTGTAGATCTTCCAGCAGATTATCGAATAGAATAAATTACATACCCACGCCAATATNGAATGCCCGTAAAAATCTTCGATGATATTGCATTTTCTTTGGCTTTGCGTGGTGGTTTTGTTGTTTTCTATATCTTGGAGGGGAGATGTTTCCGCAAAAAAAGTGACTTGGAAAACGACATTCTAACCATTTTTAGATTGTTTTATCCTCTGCCATTTAGTAATTCATGAAACCTGTTGATTAGTCGTTTGAGGTCCACGAAATCTCTCAACTATACTGCAATGTTAGCAGAAGAGATTAATGATTTGGACAAAGTAAGCAGCTTCCATCGAAGCTAGCGAGATGCACACAAAAGGAATTTCCTTCGATATTTTGCACCTGTTCAGTGAATTGACAGGGAAGCTATTTTCGTTTGTGATCTTGAAGCTGATTTGTTAGGCCTTGAATGAAGTTGTTTAAGTTTTGGTACTAAGTTTGAGCCCTAAGAGTGTTGATCAGCATTGAACACGATTATAAACTATTTACGCAAAATAAAGTGGGTTATAGAGCCGTACGCCGTGTATCCAAATGTACGGACACAACGATAACAAGCCGGTTTCGATTTGAATAGCAATACAAAGGAGCATTAAATTGGCGTTCGACTTTTTTCCCGACTTTTTCGGAAATAGATTATATCGTGTTCTTTGTTTATCTTCCAGCAGATTATCGAATAGAATAAATTACATACCTACCCCAATATTTTTACAGTCGTTAATATTTTACGATTGGCTTTACGATTGTTCATATAACCACATAAATAATAAAAGGGTTTATATAAATCATATATGATATAGCGTATCAAATGTGTCTGCACATGCACTCGCCTTATGTCACTATATACATAATGCCTTCATTAAAATTGTGTCTGAACTCGTTTGAAATTTGCTGGTATTTTATGTAAAGTTTGAGTAGGAGTGAAGTGTATCAAACCACATAGAAATTGTAGACAGACAAAATACGGCATGACGTTCGGCTGACAGGGCAATATTCAGTGGAAAGTTCAAGCAGTTTGATGCGATGAAATTGAAACAAATCAATTATTGGACGCTCGTTTTGTTTGAAAATAGCAAGCGGTTTAATATAGTTACATGCAGATCAGAAGACTAAAAGTACATTCTCTATGACGTCAAGTCATTATCATCTCATAATTTCCCAGAGAATTCATTCTCGCTCGATTAGATGAAGTGCATGCAATCAAAGATTCTTTTTAGGACCTTCTAGTGAAAAGTCTAATGAAAATAAGGAATACACTGTCATCCGTTGAATTAGATGTCTTTTTTTTTGCAAATGAAACAGGTATGAAACACCCAGCAGACTTGTATATAGCTAGGGGTGGGGGAAGGGGGAAGGGGAGTGGGCGGCGGATGTTCCCTCCCCCGACCATCCCACTGCTACTCGTCAGCAGGCAAAAATGTCCATCTCAAAAGACAATGACCCATTTCTGTTTTGTCAGCCCCCCCCCCCCTGCACACTGGAAGATGAAATATACATATATTTTTTTTTTTGCTTGAAGAGAACGTGGTGTAATTAATGAATATTTTCGATTGCTTTGTGAGCTATTTAGCCTATGCTATACTTTGCAAATTGTAATTTCTGTAATGGCTTATTCCCAAACATGTATATGCAAATCCAAACCATTAGTAGAGCGCATAATTTTATATTATACGCATATAAATGTAAATAAAATACACGCATGTTCACACAACACATGCAAGCAGACACACTAACTATACACTTATTCTGTGTCACATACACAGACAGACAGACATACACACACACACACGAACACACACATTCAGAAACACGCACGCACACACACAGATCCATGTCTCTGAAAACAGGCTTGAAATCACACATCGTCAGTTTTTGTCTGCCAATTTTAGAATTATTCCGCCTGCGCTTATATCTGGTCATGCAAAACCTGTTGCTTGTTTTTATGTGGTATGTGGACGAATCTATTAACTGTTTGATGTGAAGAAGACTTTCCAAAAGATTGACTCCCTCTTTCCCTCTCCCAATCTCCCCCTCTCTTCCCCTCCCCCTTTTCTCTCTCTCTCTCTCCCCTCCTCTCTCTCTCCCTCTCTCTCTCACTCTCTCTCATCTCTTTCTCTCTCTCACCCCATCTCTCAGTTATTGTATTTTTTTATTCTTTTATTCCGTTTTAGTTGTCTTCATTTATCTGTTAGTTAACCTTTTTTCTATTCAACTTTGAATACAAATTTTCTGTCCACACGAATAAGGGGTTGTGGAACATTTAGAAAAGTTATAGGGGCTGGAGAAAGAGGGGGCCGCGTATCACAATTTTCTTCAACGACGAATTTGTATCTACTGAAGAACTTGTGTGAGTGTGCGTGAGTGTCTTTGTATGTAGATGTGTATATCTCTGTATGTGTGTTTATGTATGTGCGTGTGTACGTATGTGTGTATATGTGGATGTTTGGTTGCATCTACCAGTCCACCCCTGCGCCGCACTCACTCTAAGAATTGAAACAGACTGATTACATTCATTTTTAACGGAAACATTTTAAGTTGAACTCGGGCATGCTCTGATGGGGCCCCGCTCTGGTTCTGTCGTGCATATCTCTTCATTAAATGGCACTACCAAAGTGACCTACATAATTTATTGACCAATGCCGCTTTCTCACGATCAATATATAAACGATGAAATATGTGGGTCACGTCTTGAGTTACAGTAAATTTTTGACAAGCAATTCTTAACCTTTGCCGAAATTTTGACAATAATTTGTCGCCAAAGAGGCATCTAAAGAAATATTATGTTGTGACAGGATTTGTCACGTAATTTCTTAAATTGTAGTTTTGTCGATAACCTTTTCATTCAGTTGCTTAAAAATGTCATTAATTATTGATGATCGCTCTTTCAAAGTTATGCCCCGGTCACATAGGGCCCCGGAAGCAACACGATTCACCCCGACTTGTTGTTCTGAGGCAGTTAACTGTGAATTAACAAAGAGTCGGGGTGAATCATGTTGCTTCCGGGGTCATATGTGACCAGGGCTTTACACAATTATATCCATTTTGTATTCACTTATAAAATGGAGCAAGATGCAGTTTCTACAATGATAGATTTTTATGAAATACTCGCCTCGTTAATCATTTCATCAATCTTCTTGGTACCTTACTTTGTTTCGTTACATAACACTTATTTTACTCGAAACCTTGATTTTTAGTTACAAAAGAGACTTTTAAAAAAGGAGACAAGATGCAAACGAAATATTGAGAGCGGAAGCATTCGAATACTCAATATATGTATATGTGCTATTCCCACCTGTACACAATTCTTTAGCAAAATAGTTGATACTGTGAATTCCATTTTGCATGCTTTGCATGGTAATCTTTTGCGATGAGTATAATTGGAGAACGCGAGCAAAGGCCTTGTTTATTCTTTACAGGAAGTTTGTAACATTTTCAAATATTCTACCTCATCAAGATCTTAAAATTTCTGTATTCATCCATGATTATTCCTTTAAAGATTTTCTTACACAATAAAGTCGATTTTGTAGACGCTGCTATTATAATATGAAAAATGGTGCAGATCCTAAAATGGGAGATCTTTATGAGATATTGAAAACTCATTCATCATTCCATCAATTTCTTTGTTACCTCTTCGTTTTGTTTCGTTACTTGGCAGTGATTGTTTCAGTTTTTGAAACATTTTCTTAGGTAAAAGTGTAAAAATACGGTATAAACTATTTCCGAAAAAATAAGTCAAACTCGAATTCAATGCTCTTTTGTAAATACTATTGAAATCGGAATCAGCTTGTCATTGTTGTGTCCGCACAGTTGAATACACGGCGTACGGATCTATTGTCTGCGTTCGACTTAGTTTTTCGGAAATAGTTTATATCGTGTTAAAACAATAATTATATAGAATGATAGAAAAATAGATATCTTAAGAAAGGAATGAAAGGGGAAAGAAACATTGAAGGCCAAAGCATTCAAATACCTCGCCATTGTCAGTAACTGAGATATTTTTTTTTATCTGCACACGATTGTTTATCAAAACAATTGATACTGGCCAGGCATTTTATTTTCATAATTGCATGTTTTGCATCGTGACCTTTCGCAATCAGTGAAATTGGAGAGCACGAACAGGGGCTTGTAACATAAAAGATACAATTAAACTTACGATATATATCAATCGTAAATCTATTGCAAAAGTGTACCATAACGATACGATGAATTTTCAATTGGTCGTATCTCTTCCGTGTGTCAGCCCCTGAAGACTCTTGGGGCATTGTACATGAATAGGTGAATTTGTTTCGCAGCCTATTGACATTATGAATGCACGTTGACAACCATTGAATTAATTTAGGACCAGACCAGGGCCCCGTAACATAAAGGTTTGCGATTAATCGCTATTTGATTTAGCGATCGATTGCAAACGTTAGTACATGATTTGCCATAGACTTGCGATTGATATCAATCGCTATCAGATTAGCAATTAATCGCAAACCTTTATGTTACGGGGCCCAGAGAGAGAAGGACCGGCGATGATTATTGACGTTGTCTTTATCTGTTCTTATTTCATTTCTACTCATGGGCATTTGCATGAGCTGAATGTGTCAAAAGTCATTGATGTTTAAAGAGTGGAAAAAGGGATATTAATACAATGGAATAGCAAAACATAAAGAAAAGATATGCTATCAATTTAGCACCGATGAGGTATTAGTATAACACTGAAACGAGAAAATGCACTAATTTTAACTCCGGAATGTATTTACTATAACACTATTTGGGGGTCATTTCGATTCCTACTAATGTTGTTCTCACATGTTTGTGACGTAGTCCACCAAATGAATTAATATCGTAGGTTTCATTGTGCTTATGTTTGATTTTATATTTTTAAATACGAAAATTCTCCCATCGAAGGCAGAACACAAAAAAATCATCAAAGGAATTAGTAACAAAGGCGCTCTAAAATGGTCAGAAATGAATGAATAAATATTGCACCAGATTGCACGAAAAAGGATGAGAGAGAAATCACGAAAAAAAAAATTGTGTATAAAGAATGCAATTCATCGGATGAATTAAGACGGAATGAAATGGAAGTAGATGATTATAGGTTCGAGAGAAAACCGCTGCCAACGCAACTAAAAGGTTTAAAGATTTATTGCATTGTTTTGCACCCATCCTATTATTTTTGATGTCTTAAAATCTTCGTTTTTAACCGATTTGGTAAAGAATTGGTGCTACAGTCCTGGCTGTCTTAGGGGGTGTTGTTCAAAAGTTGCAATTGATCGCAAGTTGCAGTTGATCGGAACGTGCCAATCAAAATCATTGTTTCATGCGCGTCTTGTTAAATGCGCACACCATGCGCGAATGAAAATGCGCGTTACAATTTGCAAAGTTGCAGTTGATTTGCAGTTGATTTTGAGCAACACCCCCATGAACATACAAGTTTGTGATGAATCTAAACATACAACTTCGTTTTTAACCAATTTGGTAAAGAATTTGTGCTACAGTCCTGGCTGTTTTAAACATACAAGTTTGTGATAAATCTAAACATACAACTTCGTTTTTAACCAACTTGGCAAGGAATATGTGCCACAGGCTTGGCTGTCTTAATCATACAAATTCATTACAACTATTCCCAGGGAAAAGACTGAATGTAATTTTCTTAATTGCACTTCGCACCGAAAGAAAAGGGTGTTACTTTACCACAGATTGATGTTGACATTTGAAGAAAAAAAAATTGTTACAAAAAGACCAACAAAGGAATAAATTGGCTATAATGTCCACTGAAATGGAGTAAAATTCATCGTTTTGAATAGCGAGATATACGACATCGTTAGAACTAATCTTTGATCTAAATTCCAATTCCTCCCTTCCTTGACCACTGTATGTTCTGAATATGTATGTAATGAAGCTATGATTATGTTTATGTTTATGTTCAAGTTAGTTATGGTCCTGTTTAATTTGTATGTATTTGATGTATTCTAAAAATCTTGTAAAGCGCCTAGAAGCATTGGCATAAGGCGCTATACAAATGTGGCTTATTATTATTATTATTATTAACTAATTAGAATTCACGCCGGTGTTGCTTTAACATTTTTGGTGTTGCGTAATATAGGCCTTAGCACCGAGTGGGTTTTGAATAATCACTCTGGGTGTTGCTGTGTATAACGACGTATGGATTATATGGCTTCTGTGCATAATGTACAAGGTAGTATTACTCGATATACCCCATTATGACATAATAGCATTCTCCCACAACAGTAGGCCCGTAACCCGGAGGGAGATTGGGGGGGGGGGGGGGGTGAGAGGGTTATGACCCCATTATTTTTATATTATTAAATGACAAATTAGGAAATGTAGGACCCCCCTTTTTATTGGCTATCTCGATTTTATGGCACCTTTATGTAATACGGAGTAGATAATACACGAAAAGACCACCATTATGACATATCGATTAGGCCTCTTCCATCAACAGGCGCTTACGGGAGGGGGGGGGGGGGGTAGCTCTGGCGCCCCAGTATCTAAAAAAGGAACAAATCCGAATGAAACGATAAGAAAAATAAGTGGAGACCCTTTTTCTTCTTTGCTAGTATAGAAATTTCTTAAAGACATTTTATTCTAGTTCAAATATAATCCTATGCATCTGATCATCTCGTGCTGTGATAATCGTGAGATTAGATAACATCAGATCCAAGGAAAAAGAAAACAATACAACAAGATCTGCGATTCGTTATAAGGCCTTTGAGTTTATAGCTTCGTGTAGAATAATCATTGTTAGTGCGAAGAATATAAATTTAATAAATATTTCAAAGAATAGAATTCAATTCACTAAGAAATTCAAATCATTGCACAAGCATCTGACATTTAAAACGGCTAAACTTTCTATGCTATCGAGCGGGTATTGTTTTTCTGTTGAATATCATCCAATAATGGTATTCATTTACTTCTTGAAAAGGTCGATGTTTATCAGATTTGTGTTAAATTGAACTTTTTATCATAATGAGAACAAAACCCCGAGCTTATTCAGTTTATGGAGAATACACGAGAGTACATGAACGCAAAAAAAGGCACACTTAATTCAAGTAATGTAGCAGACTACGATGTATTGAAATAACAAAAAACAGGAGTTCACTAACCAGTTAATTAGATACACGTTCTTTTATGGAAACAAATCCCTGTGATAAGACGGGACAAATGACTGGGACAAAGTAAACAACTTCATTCAAGCATTCACAATAGCTTCATGATCACAAAAGTCAGGTGTGACTCGTGTTCAACTTTGTTTCCAAGGTATAATAAGTGTTGAAATTTCTTTTGTGTCCATGGTTTTAGCTATTGTCAATGCTTGAATGGGGGTTGTTAAGTTTGTTCTAGGCCTTTGTCCCTTCTTATCACAGTGTAACGTTCGAATTCACGTCAAACCGTATTAAGATTGATACACGTGCAACATTAGACACATTTATTCTCCTTCCATTACAGCAGGTAAATAATTTTTGGTGTATTTTTGCATGTACCTATACCATGTATATAGTTTCTTGTGTCTTGAATTGTACCTATTCACATTAGATATCTATTCATTTTCAAATTCTTTTTCCTCTTCAGTTCTTCATATTTCTGCTGTTTTAAACTTTAATTACTGAGCTTTGCTACTCATTTTCCTTTCCAGAAAACAAACAAGGAGCGTATCTATTTGATGGAAGATGTGGCGGACGCCCCTGACAATGTTGGGAACGGAAGAAAATAAAATAAATCTGGCAAAAATACTGTTGTGAAGACTATTTCCTTTCTCTTTTTAGTTTTCGCCTTTCAGCAACCGGTGCACTGGGATGTTATGACATTTTTATTTGCCGTGTCATCAAAACAATTACGAAACACCGACTATATTTGTACTCATCACTGACATACGTTCACCTACCACGCACACCCCCACACACTCATACACAAACATACACACACATACTTACAGACATCCACCCGCACACAAAAAAACACAAATCATACATAGGAACACACAAAGCAGCCACACCACATACATACACACACATTACAACACATGTTCAACAATATATACATCTTTAACTTTATTTGTGAAAATAATATGTTCCCATCTACTGAAGATAGCTCAATATCAAAACTTGTACACTCCATCTGGTGTCGTTGTGTTTTTTTTTTTATATATAACACGATATAATGCATCTCCGTAAAATTAAATCGAACGCCAATTCAATGCTCCTTTATAATGTTATTCAAATCGGAACCGGCTTGTGATTGTTGTGTCCGCACATTTGAATACACGGTATACGGATATATTATCTGTGACCCACTCAAAGTTTATTTTACGAAAATAGTTTATATCTTGTTTTATGTTCATACATGTGAACTTGCATAAACAAGCACACACATACACATCGATATAACAGACTTTCCATACCCATACACCCAAAATACATACGTACACACGTGTACAGGGTGTTCATTTGATTGGCACGTTCAGAGACGACTACCGCCAAAGGTTTTGACGCGCACAGACATATATCTTCCGGACCAATAGCTGCATAGAAAATAAGACTCGAGAGGTTCAGAAATAATCGGAGGAAACATAGATGAGAGAGAAAGTGAGAGAAAGAGAGAGAGAGAGAGATAGAGATTAGGAGAGAGAGAGAGGGAGGAGGGTAGAAAGGGGATGGGGGAGGGAGAAAGAGAGAGGGAGAGACGGTAATAATAATGATAATTATAATAGTAAATATACATCTATATTGTGCAATTTCTATATGAATATGCTCAATTGCGCATTACAAGGTATAGAGGCGGATCAAGAAAGAGAGCGAAGATCGAGTGACAGGAAACATAAAGGAAAAATCTGGGTAAGAATTCAAAATGCCACTCAATTCGTTGATACGATCTATAGAAGCTGACTTGCACTGCCGTATAATGCCTAATGAAATCCGACGGAAGCGTGATGATGGGCTGAGATGAAGGTCGTGATTGAACATCATATGCGATCAAGGTTAAAGCCCCGGTCACATAGGGCCCCGGAAGCAACATGATTCAACACGACTCTTTGTTCTGAGGCAGTTAACTGTGAATTAACAAAGAGTCGTGCTGAATCGTGTTGCTTCCGGGCCTCTTATGTGATTGGGGCTTTAGGCTGACTCACACCTAGGCGTTTAGCCTGCGTCGGTCCAGCGTTTTTTTTTTTTAATTAAAAACGCACCCCGAGCCCACAGCAAACGCGAATCAGACGGTGGACTGACGTTCCGCTTGCGCTCAATGAACATACGCCGAGTGTCAGTCCACCGTATGACCAGCATCAAGGGAGCGTTATGATTGTCATAAACGCTGGGCAGACGCAGGCTAAAACGCAAAAGTGTGAGTCGGCCTTTAGGGGTGTAGTGTGTATCTAGGGCCGTCTAGGAGCTTAGCGTGCAGCTAAGAAAGAGGATTAGCTTGTGTATCTATGGTGATCGTATGTCAAAGGAAAGGGGCAGAATGCGTTTCTAGGGGTAGAGGGGCATAGTGTATATCCAAGGGTAGAGGGGAATTGTGTGTATATATCAAATCGAGAGGATTAGTGTATTGAGTTTAAATGGCGGTATAGACTGTATATAGAGGAATCTAGGGCATAGTATGAGATGGAAGTCATAATTGAACATCATATGCGATCAAGGTTAGACGTATAGTGCGTATCTAGAGCCGTCTAGTCGCTGGGTGTGCAGCAAAACAATGGGATTATTTTGTGTATCTAGGATTCGAAAGACATCTAGGGGCATAGTGTGTATCGAGAGACACATAGAGTCATAGAGTGTATGTAAAAGCTGGGGAATTACTGTCTATCTAGGGCCATGTCTGGAGGTATAGCAAGTATAGTGGTACCTAGGGCATATGTATGTATTAAGACCAGGGGCTTGGTATATCAAGGGGTATAAGGTATGGATCGAGGGATCGAGAGTTTCGCAAAGCAATCACTTAGCGTGTACCTCAGCAAGTGCTTAGTATGTATCAAAGGTAGGGATTCGTGTGAATTTCGGGACATCTAGGGGCATAGTGTGTATCTATGGTCATCAGCCCCTTCCCTGCCGCTCGCAGTGGTTTGGGTGCCCTTTTAACCTCAAATTTGGCGCCCCCTAGCTAGGACCCAAGGATCTAGCGCCCCAAAGCCACCTTTGATCATCGGTGCAACATTACAAAGTAACTCTTCTTTTGAAAGATACACACCATAAAACCCATTTTCCCCCTCTCTCTCTCTCTTTCTTTCTCGATCACAGTCATGTCATAAAAGAGAAATCAGAAATTAGAAAATATCATTACCAGCACCCGAAAACCAAATTCCCTGCCTTGAAGTATTACCTCCATTTTGATTTTCCTATCAACTATCCTCCTTGACATTTTCTCCCCTTCATAATTTTTCCCATTAAACGAGAGGTAAGGGGAGGGAGAAAGGGGGGAAAAGACCAGGGTTAGACTAAAGAAGGGAAGAGGGAAGGGGAATTATAGGTTAAAATACCCCCTGCAGCTCCGATACAAATAAAGCACGCGAAAGTGCTATCAGTGAGGGAGCAAAGAAAAAAAGTAGAGGAGAAAAAAAAAAAGATATTAGAAAGGCTTAGGGGAAAATGCGCAGACAGCAAACAAATGGACAAGTGGAAATGACTGGATAAGCTTCAGGGTGAATAGCGGAAAAGGGTCAAGGAGATGAAAAAGATGGATGAAAACAAATAGAGAGAGAGGGAGAGAGAGAGAGAGAGAGAGAAGTGATGTTGGTAGTGTGTGAGTGCGTGCGTGTGTGTGAGAGAGAGATAGAAAGAGAAAGAGAGAGATCATTAAGAAACCAAAGGAGGGGTGAAGAGACTGGTGGACAGAAAGCTTAAAGGATGCAACATAAATGATTTTGTCTTGTATGTGTGAAGGTGTGTTTATGTGTGTGTGAGTGTGTATGTGTGTGTATGTGTGAGTGTGTATGAGTGTGTAAGTGTGGGTATTTTTTTTTATTGCAGAGGGACAGAGTCCAAGAGATAAAAGAAAGAGAGCCGTGAAAAGAGAGAGAGGTAACAAGTGGAAATGACGGGATAAGCTTCGGGGTGAATTGCGGAAAAGGGTCAAGGAGATGAGAAAAGATGTATAAAGACAAATAGAGGGAGAGGGGTGATGTTGGGAATGTGTGTGTGTGTGTGTGTGTGTGTGTGTGTGAGAGAGAGAGAGAAAGAAAGGGGGAGAGAGAGAGATCATTAAGAAACAAAAGGAGGGGTTGAAGAGATGGACGCAAAGGATGCAACATGAATGATTTTGTGATGTATGCGTGTATGTTAGTTTGTGTGTTTGTTTGTATGTATGTGTGAGTGTGTAAGTATGGATATTTCTTATTGGGAGAGGGAGAGAGAGAGAGAGAGAGAGAGACGGGGAGAGAGAACGAGATGAAAACAAAGAAAGGCGTGAAAAGAGAGAGAGTGGAAGAAAAAAATTTCAATACCGTAAAATTGTTTTGTTGGTATATCAAGGAACTGAGTAAGAGAGAGAAAGAGAAAAAATAGATAGAGAAGGGGAAGGATGACATACATAGAGAGACGGGTATGACAATACAGGCAGAAAGTGAGAGGGGGGAGAGCAAGAGAGAGAAAGAGAGGGAGAGACAGAGAGAGACAGAATGGAAAATAAATGTAGATGTGAGGAGGAGAGCAGAAGGGATTTTCAAGATCTTCCGTTGTTTTGCTGGTATCGAATGGCAAGTCACTTCTAAAGCACTCGGAAATGCATAAGATGAAATGCAATATGCCGTATCTTGTAGACACAATGCGATCAGAAGCCTGGCGGGTATTTTATTTTATTTCGCAATGTTATAATGTATTTCGTTAAAACTGATGCCCTCCGTGAAGATAAAAACCCATGAATACGTTTTAATTTTTTAAAAGTGATTGATGAATAATGAATAATTTTTATTCAGAATAGTGATCAGTAATTATGATGACGATGATGATGATGACGAGGATGACGACGACGATGATGCAGATGACAATGGTGATGTTGATGATGATGATGATGATGATAATAATAATAATAATAATAATAATGATGATGATGATGATGATAATAACGATGGTAATGATGATGATGATGCTGATAATAATGGTGATGAAGATGATGATGTGGATGAGGATGAAGATTAGGAGGAGGGTGGGAGGGGAAGGGGAGGAGGAAGAGAAGAAGGAGAATGAAGAGTATGATTATGATGATGATGATGAGGAGGAGGAGTAGGGGAAGAATGTCCAGGAGGAGGAAGATGTGGAGAAGGGGATGGAGCACGAGGAGAGGAGAATTGTGATGGTGATGCCATATAATGATGAATTAATGTGATGGTTTTCAATAAATTGTCATGTTTATTATAATCGACTGGTATATTTGCATCTGATTTTGCTTGTCAATACGTCACAGGTTAAAATAAACCCTCTGGAACCAATCTCTGAAATAAATTTGAACCGTCCTCCTATGTCTTACGCTCTCGAGCAGTTCCTTATATGTCAGGCAAAGATTTTATGCAACATCCAGCTCCCTGGATGCCTTTGTTAAAATAAGACGATTTACGCCGAGTGATTGATGTCCCTAATATCAATGCATGCAAGACGCTAAGCAGGGCTGCGTTAAAGGTCATACCGCACATATTGACGCATAAAGCCAACGTGTTGCGACCTTAAACTTTAAAATTATTCTAAAGGTATCTTAAGCGTCTTGAAAACTGAAAATGCGTCCGTGTATGATGAAATAATGATAATTATAATGATAGTAAAAGTGGAGGTGATAGCGGAAATATTGATGATGATTCTATTTTTACATGAATTTCCTCCTCTGTTGTCATTTTAATAGAGTTGCTCATTCAATGATTAGTGCACCATTTTTTTTAACTGGGGCCCTTCAACAAAAATACATGTATATTGAAAGCAAAAGTACGAAAATGTAAAGAAAAAACATAATAATTATGTCATCAGGCTACAAATCTGAATGAAGTACAAACATTGGGAAAGTTATGATATCTGTTCTTAATAATGACACGCCAAGTAGTTCTTTAAAGTCGTCAGTGCTCGCCATGGTTATGTTAGAGATTATGGTGTTTCACCAAGTTATGAAAGACTTTAAGAACGACTTTATACACGACTGGTATCAGATCTTGTACTGAACGATCAAGAATCTTACGCGACTCAGACTGGATAACGTACTCCAGTCTTCCTTAAAGTCGTTCGTAACTTTAAAAACGATTTGGTGAAACACCGCCCACAGTTGCTTAACGTTCCCAAATATCCATGTTGGTGTATTTTCATATAAATTCAAGGCTTTCTTCAATAGACGTTTTCTCTTGCCCCATCTCTTCTCTGCTGTGTTTTGTGTATAACTTTTCCAACTCCTTGCACTGGTTCCGCCTCAAGCGTCTTTTTGAAAAATTGGACTCGGCATATATTTTCCTTATATCATCATAATTTTTTAATGAAATTAATGGTTAGGGAATGTTTATTACGTGATTCACATTCAAATTTTAACCCCATGGATATTCCGGAACGGCTGGCATCTCTGGCAAGCGCGTTATCTACGAATAGAGGCTGTTTCATATTCGAAAATTATATATTACCCGCGAGCGAGTGATAAGGACTTATCCTTGGGTATTAATCTTCCTCGGTCTTCCGAGTGGTATTTATTTTCATAATTGACTCGTGCTTGGATAGCCTATGTGGAGGTGAAGAGAAGGTACGTTACCATGGCAATTTATGTTTTCGTAAGTAGGCGATTGGTGAGGGAGGGCGGGGTTGAAGTTAAATAAAAGTCAGGGTCTTGGGGCAATTTGTAGATTGCATTTTTAATGTTAATCGAAACTTTCCATTTACATCTTGCCGATGGTATGTATTGAGTAATTTTCGAAACACATGTGACCTACATAACATGATTTGACTTATTCTGTTACATAAAAAGACAACAAAAATTGTAACTTATTCCTTCTGTATCAAGAGGCAAAATTCTGTTACAGATATGATATGTATAATAGTTATGTATAATACATATATAAACTGATTACAAAAGAAGTACAAATTGAAATGGCATTTCCTCTAATATTACTGTAATTATTTTGTTATTATTTTCTCAAAAGTAAATTAAAAAGAGATAAACCAAAAAAAAAGTAAAAAGTGCCGGTTTTATTAATATGTTTGGAATAGATTTGATCAATAGAATATTTCTCTAAAATAATTAAAAAGCAACTATCTTTTTTAGTTCCTATTTCTTCTCTCCTCCTGGTCTATTCATTTTGCTAATAGACCAGTGATTACGCATCACGTTTGACTGTCAACAAATTCACGTTACCATGGCAATGTGTGTGTTATCATAAGGAGAGGGCTAGATTGTATACAGTCACAACACGTACACGACAATCTGATCCAACTGCCCTTTAACCAGTCATCTGCATTCCTCCATATTTCCTTTCATACATCTCTTACTATTTGTATGTCTTTTGTCTAAAAAAGCATTGTGCAAGGACAATTATACGTTTTGTTTTAAGAAGAAAAATCGTATGCTCGCAAATTATCACGAGGTTGATATCTATCTCAATTCGAGTTCATCTTTTTTTTACGCTTTCGTCGTTTCTTCCCCTCCAGCAATATGAGATATTTATTTTGATAAGCGATGACTATCATATTGTCATATGAAGCACGTTACCATAGTAACGTATGTTTGTTTTAACGAGACGGTTAATATATACTATCACGACTTGATTTACGGCGGTTACATTGAATGGTCGAGATCGATTTTCATATATCTTATTTTCTGTTTCTCTGTAACATGATTATGTGTGGTTTTTTTATAATACATTGGCCACTGGAGATTGAATTTGGGTACAAAAGTCATGTTACTTGCTGGAATGTTTATCATTATTAATAACATTATTGTTTCTTATGTATGTTTATCAACAATACGAAAAACCTTTGAATATTTTCATAATTTTTCATTTTACTGAACCGTCATCTTAAGATCATATGGATCACTTGCGTATCAAAATTATCCTCACAGCCCTGCGAGAATGAATTACAATTTAGAGTGTTGAAATTTATTGACAGTCGCTTTCGGGTGGTTCCATTGGTAATGGGGGGGGGGGATTTCGGGCATTATATTTGCTAAAGGAATCACCGACCCATACGTTTAAAAGTAACATTAAAAAATAATACCATACCCACGTGATTTTGTTAAAACAGGGTGTTTTGTACGTTACTACAACCTTTACTATGTTCACATCTAACTAAGATCAATTTCATCTTTTTTATGTTTTGCCCTCCAATATTCTAGTATTTGATTTGATAACAAGTAATTAGGTGTTTATTCTATTGCCAATACACAACAGATTTTTTAATAGATAAAACCAGTCCTGATTGAATGACCAACACCTTTTAAATTTGTGCCGCCTTGCCCAACATTATTCATTAACATATTTTTCAAAAAAATACACTTTAAAAAATAATAAAAAGCGTTATAAGCAAACAAATGACATTGATTTATTCAACTGGACTCAAACTGAAGAAAATCTAAAAAAAACCATCAGCAACAGTGTATTTGCTTCGATAAGAAAACCTGAATGCTAATGATTCTCTGATGTAAGGAGAAACATAATGTATATACGTAAGCTAATGTGGTTCATTACACTATCACATTAACGATCTAAGTTAGATATGAATGTCGTATACAACACCTTCTAACATACATTGCTATGGTAACAGATTCCTCATAATAATCGGTTCGTCATTAAGTTACAGTCAATGATCTAAACAACAGCAAACTAGCAAATAAGTTGGAAGAGTGAAATAGATTAGACATGTAAAATTTATATTGGTTGGATGTATAAATTCCGTATGACATTTTCATATTATCAACTCGGTTCGTTGACATCGTGCAATTTTTTTCTTTTTAAACCACCCTGTCGTGATTATTTTGATAGCCGCAAATAATCAGAAAACACATCGAAATAAGGAAAAAAATAACAATAGTATGATAATAAATGTTTCTACAGGGATGGATCCATACTTTTTTATTGGGGAGGGGAGAGAAATGTTTCATCGTCCCAGGATATGCCTACGGTGCTGTAGAACAATTAAAAGAGTTTATAATGACACAATAATCATGATAATACAAGAATCTCAATTAGACATTCCTGATGGGTTCGTATTTTCAGACGATTCGGTTTTTTTCTGGGTTTTTTTTTTTACTGTCTATGTATTTAATTTGAATCCATGTTCACCATATGATAAATGATATTGACCGTGTTTGCTGGTAAATAAAAATTACCTAGAAACCATAAAATTACCTAGATATGGCTTCAAATGAATATATAGCGATACGTTCCTTTTTCTTTCGGATGCTCCTTCTACCCTGATATGTTTAGTTTGCTAATCGCTACGTGTTTACACGATGTCCACTGAATTCTGTTACCATGGCAATTCCTGTCCGTCTAAAAACCCGCGATGTTATATCGGCTGTCCTAAAGGCCGATTCTCACCTTTGCGTGTTTAGCCTGCGTCGGCCCAGCGTTTTTGGAAATTCATAACTCTCCCTGGGCCCCGTGAAATAAAGGTTTGCGATTGGTTGCTAATCTGATCGCAAGTCTAGGGCAAATCGTGTACTAAAGTTTGCAATTGATCGAAAAATCAAATAGCGATTCATCGTAAACCTTTGGCCGCACAAATACGCAGGTCATACGGTGGACTGACGTTCGGTGTACGTTCCTCGAGCGCAAGCCGAATGTCAGTCTACCATCTGATCCGTGTATGCTGTGCGCTCGGGGAACGTTTTGAATTAAAAAAAAAAGCTCAGCCGACGTAGGCTAAAACTGCAAAGGTGTGAACCGGCCTTTACACGCACGCGCTATAACCACGTCCAGTGCGGAGCGAGGTTTACTTAGTATTCAGTATTATTCCCAATCTCCCTCTTTCCTGCAATATTTATTTTGATATCCGACCCATTCTTGGATGACCTATTCGATTGTCAACGCAAGCATGCATGTTACCATGGTAATTAACGTTTGTTCTAACACATTGCTTGGCACCCTTCATGAAGACGCACAAGTTCCATATCTACTCTAGACTTTACTTTTCTTACAGGAAAAACAAATCAGTGATGAGTTTAAATTTTCAAAAACGTTGGGCCGACGCAGGGTAAAGCCCCGGTCACATAGGACCCCGGAAGCGACACGATTCCCCCCAACTCTTTGTTAATTCACAGTTAAGAGCCTCAGAACAACGAGTCGGGGTGAATCGTGTTGCTTCCGGGGTCCTATGTGACCGGGGCTTAAGAACGCAAAGGTGTGAGTCGGCTAATCACGTCCAGTGCAGAGCGAGGTTTGCGCAGTATTCCCCTTTCCATCTATCCCACACTATTTATTTTGATATCCGACCCATTCTCGGATGACCGATTCGATTGTCAACGCAAGCATGTTACCATGGTAATTAACGTTTGTTCTAACAAATTGCTTGATACCCTTCATGAAGACGCACAAGTTTCATATCTACTTTAGACTTTACTTTTTTTACAGGCAAAAAAAAAAAATGAGTGATGGGTTTATCTCCAAAAGGGCCCGCACAATGATTGTACTTTTTAAATACTACACTTTTTTTCGGGGGGGGGGGGGGGGTAACATAAAAGATGCAATCAAATTTACGATAAATATTTAGCATAAGTCTATGGCACAATATTGTACCAAATCGATGAGATTAATTATAAAGTCATCTATATATACTTATGTTACAGGCCCCTGTTCTAAAAGAGCTTTATAGCACCTATTACGAGCTAACTATCTTCGTAAGTCGTCAAATAGAAAAGAATAGTTCTAACTCGCAAAATGGCTAAACATGCTCGCGTTATCACTGCTTATCTTGTGAAATCCATCTTTAGGTGCAGAATATATACTTGCTGTGTAGTTAATATATGAGTTCTCTTTCAGAGCTATATCAACACTCACTCTTTAAGAATATATTTTGTTCCCTCCTCCCTCATCTTTATGGTCATATTTGTTTTGATATCCGACTGCGCTTATAGATGACCTATTCATCTGTCATCAGTTGCATGTTACCGTGACGACATACATTCGTTACACCAAGAAGGCGTGACAAACGTAACAAATCACGTGACATTATAGCCTTTTCTTTCTTCAGGGGGAAATCGATGTCACTCACCGAGTGACCCTTGAAGTATCGAGTTTTTTTTATTCGTAAATTTTAAAGTCAGAGCATATTGAGCATATGTAAACTTTTTTGATATAATTTTTTATTTGATTTGAATTGATTTCCGTATTAAAACACATATACAATTTAAAAGTACGGCGGATTGTCCACATTCAGCTCTCTCATCAAGGGGAACTGGTCTTCCGTGGAGTCCGTGGACATTTTCTTTCCTTCTCTTCCCCTTTGGCATTTGAGACAAATTCTATTTTGAATGACACACATTGAACAATTAATTAATAACAACATAAGTTGTAGACTTAATGTGCGGTATATAACACACACACACGCTCACACATACACAAACCCACACACATACATACATGCATACAAATGTACCAACATACAAAGACATACACCTACGCACACGAACATCATGCTTAAAATCTATTATTTTACATTGTATAATCATATTCAGCCTCTTCTTAATCAGATTGTGGCTTGTTCCGAATAAAGTGGTCACATTTTTCTTTCCTTCCCTTCCGCTCCTGTCATGTTTATTTGGGCAACCGATCTTTGCTTACACAACCTATGAGACAGTTAACGGCCGAGTGCACACCCCGACGTTCTTAAGGCTGACTTACACATTTCCGTTTTTAGCTGCGTCAGCCGAGTGTTTTTGAAAATTAAAAACGTTCACCGTGCGCACAGCGTACGCTGACCCGACGGTGGACTGACGTTCAGCTTGTGCTCAAGGAGCGTATGGCGAGCATTAGTCTACCGTAGCTTTTTGCGCCCAGGGAGCGTTTTTAATTTTCAAAAAGGCAGGGTCGACGCAGGCTAAAAACGCAAAGGTATGAATCGGCCTTACCAGTCAGCCTGCTATCTGCTACACTACAACTCTAACCTTTAAATTCATAAGGCCCTGGCACACGATGCCGAATTGCGCCTTTTGCGTTGTGAAATACGTTTAGTATTTAGTCGTACATTAGCGTAAATAGTAACGCCAAATGCTCGGTGTAAAATGAATCTATTTTACATTTCCATCGGCCAGAATTTCACATAGGATATGCTGAGTCAATGCTGAGTCAATGCTCACATGTAAATGCGTCAAACGCAAGCCGAGGCTTCTGTAAAGTGTATGCCCTGTGAATTCTGCGCATAGAAGTTGGCAATAGAATATACCGTAGGCATATTACACGAGACGGATCATTTTGGTAGGCTCAATTTGCGCAGGGGCGCAGAGGGAAGGCGCTTGACGTAATAGCGTCAGTCAAGCATCTTTCCCTGAGTAGTTTTGTCCCTGGGAACCATATTGGTTATTCACTGGGTCTAAATTGGCTATAAACGAAAATAGGCTACCGGGCCCATTGGCAGGATTGGGGTCACAATGACCGAACTTAAAGACGTATAGAATAATGTTTGATTTCTTTGCATATGAGCGTAAATACCCAAATGTGTGACAGGTGCTATTTCTGCACTCTAGCCCACATGCCGATGCACTGCATAATTTTGCTGAACGTTTTACTTTGCTTCGTGTAGTAAACAGTGAACTATATATGGAAGGCTATATATATTTTTTCATCCGCCCACGAGAAACCTTAAAATAAAAACAAGAGGCATATTCATTATATTCATGAAGCTACCAAGGTACACTTAACCAATGAATTAGTTTAACCTTCTATTACAGAAATGAATTGAGGTATATGTCACAATAATTTTCGTCTTAATGTCTCCAATATACATTAACTATCATATACTCTGATATCTAATTCATCAATTGTCATTGCGTTCTCATATTTCTTTCGCATTTGTGTAGCTCAAATACAATAATGATAAACTGGTAAAGATCGGAGGTTATGTTAAAACAATATTTTGCATATAACCAGATGCGTTAAAGGTGATGTAGGTATAATATCGTAATAGTTTGCATTATACTGCTCTTTTTAAAATAAGATTTTATGTTGGCAACAGATTTGCCGAGATTTGCTGTGATTAAACACCTTCTTTTCACATTGTTAATAATATGATATAATAGTGATCAGAGGGAGGGGTAGATTGGATAGAAAGCGCTGGGAATGGAGATAAAGCGGGGGAAGAGAATGAGAATAAATGCTCAGATATAGAGAGACATACAGAGATGGAAAGATAGAGATAGAGACAAAGAGAGAAAGAGGGAGAGACAGAGAGATATAGAAATACAGAGAGGGAGAGAGAGATAGAAAGAGTGGGAGACATGGATGGGAAGAACACAGAGAGATAGAAATAGATAGGTAGAAATAGAGATAGAGATAGAGAAAGAGGGGAGGGAGAGTGTGTGTGTGTGTGTGTGTGTGT
>BQKZ01000713.1:36662-47554 GCA_036244855.1 Temnopleurus reevesii
CCAACCCCCCAAACCCCCCCCCCCCCCCCAAACAGGCGCGCATGTTGTTCTTACCTGTAACTATAGATAAACCGAGGGCTGCGATCAGGAGGAACTTCATCTCAAGTGCTTATTGGCAGCGATCATTTGCAAAACTCGTCGGTATTCTGAAACAGGAATGGCATAAAGTATAAATAATCACTAAAGTAAATAAATTAATGATGTATAGGTCACACATGACAGATATAAAGCACACATAGACAAACCTGTGAACCGCAATTTTGACATCTACTTTCGCACCCAGGATTTTGACACCCGGGGGGCTGAGGCTACATTTGGCGTCCCCCGCCCCTCCCGGGGGGCTGAGCTTCCTGTCAGCAATTTGCCGCCCCCTTTCGACGTTTTGGCGCCCCTTAAAACCCCATTTGGTCATCAAATCTTGGCGCCCCCTAGCTCTGACCCGGGGGGGGGGGGCGGCCAAAGCCACCCCCCCTCCACGGTGCGCGCCTGACTTTAGGGAAGGGCAAAGGAAAGCTGAGAAAGTAATACGTAACACGTTATGTCACGAGAGACAGCGAAATTTGAATAAATAAGTGAATTAGTATCGATAACCATGATGATATTGCAGATGTGCCAATCGTTCCAGAATATCCCTGAGATGTATTTTCATAAGAATATTTTTATATTTATATAAAGCTTATTTTTCGTCTCATTCTTAGTGGTAGTCTGCCTCGAGCCTCTATCCATGAAGATTCTTGCAGAACAACTTTCATTAAATTTGGCGATAAAAATATTGGCTTTTACCAAAACTATACTTGGGCTTTAAAAGCGGAATGGTTGAGTGTGGAGCATGGGGATACAGTAGTTGCAATGTCTTTCACATTCTATTTTACCTCATATTATATATTCCAGAACGATTGGTATCTGTGGTCGTGTTCTGATCACATTCAGTTTCATATGCCCCTAATTATTATCAGAATACAATAAATTTGTGTATCCAAATGTGTTCATAATATCAATGACGCTATACAGTAACATACAACTATATAAATGGATAATATCGGCTGGCGTATTTGTTGACTGCACAGCTGTATTGAACATGACTCATACATATTCCCATGTTTGATCTATCATGGCACCTCTCCATCATGATGTTATGAATAAAACATATTTGATAGAATGAATAAAACTACTTACCACAGTCTTTTAATTCACACAGACACTCAACACGGAGGCATTCTTCTTACTATTTTGTTGTTATTCCCTCCAAAACATAGCTTACGTTATAATACAGTAAACAGGCGCCATTAACCTCTTTTTTGTCGTTGGAATATACATGCACACTGTGCTTTCACGATGAATTTCGAATGTGTTCACTCTTCCATGAAAAGTCCATTATTTGTGAGTCAATAGCTATTCCCTTTGTGTAAATTTGATGTATTGATTAACTTTGTTGTACCAGAAGCTAGGGGTGTGGGCTCAGAAAAAAATTATCTGACAGAATAGTACCAGCCAATGAAAATTGTCAAATTTAATGGGAGAAATACTAGAAAATGTCAAAGCAAAGCGTGCCAGCGTGCAATTAACTAGAAATATGCTAGTGTCAGAAAGGTAATTCATATGTATATTTTTTTTCTCTCTAAATTACACTGCAGATGATGCAGAAATCAGGAATATGCATTTTTCTGCCCAAATCACAGCACCGCCTTATGTGCACGTATACGCACATAAACTCTTTCGCACGCATGCACACACACACACACACACACACACACACACACACACACACACACACATACCTGCACGCATGCACGCACATATATACACACCGTAAACACGAACATTCCAATGCACATTCACTCGCCTCTCCACATACATGTACACCCACACATCCTAGCAGTAACACATATACTCATTCCCCAAAACAACGCATACACACACACACACACACACACAAACATCAAAATGTACATCCACCCTGCCACTTCCATAAACGCAAATAAATCCTAATGGGAACACACCTACCCATGATCACAACCAACACATGCACACACATATGCTCACACAAACCCACACACATACAAGCCCCTTAACAGAAGCACATATGCAACAGTACATCCACCTCTGCCACTTCCATAAACACAAATACATCATAGGGAACACACCTACCCATAGTCACAAGCAACACAAACACACACACGCAGACACACACACATACACATACACACAACACACACAACAGATCACAACACATGCACATACACACACACAAACATCCCCTTAACAGAAGCACATATGCAACAGCAACAATTTAATAATATATCAGTGTACTGCAATGAATACAAAATTGCCTGCATGTTTGAATTTCAGTGGATGTTGTTATCTCAGAGTTGTGTTTCATAAAACTGTTCAAAGAGGTTTATGTGACTCTACAAATCACCATTTGCCAAAATATCAAAAATTCATGCTTTTATTTCCTCTTTGTCTTGCTCGTTTTTCTATTTCTGGTCCCCAAGGAAGACCAGCTGCACTTATTTGCAGTGCAGCTGATATTGGGCTATCCAGCCGTCTCTCTCCGCTCTCTTCTCTTAACTTCTTTTATTCATATAATTTTGCTGCTTGCCATGCTTTTTTTTAATCGAGTAATTCTTGTATCTTTTTCTTATGATGTATATATAATCTTTACTTTCTTTTGTATATTGTGTAATTTCATATTTTCCATTTTTTTGTATTTGTTGTGTTATCTTTTATGACGGACATAAAACAAACAAACAAACAAACAATTGTAGGTGTGGTTAAGTACCAGGGGTTATCATTGATTACAGGAAAGAGTCACCAATCATTTGTATAGTTGTGCCTACATCTGCGATTAGCTACCGTAAAGTTCCGTTTATACGATGCATCCGTTTATAAGATGCATGGTAAATCTGAGACTTTTATGGCGAAAAAAAAACAAACTTATAGATTTATCTAATTTGTATGCCTCCGCCAATTGCTTGGACAAAAAAAAATTATTATTAAAATTCTCGGATATATTGACATATGAAGCACATCCCAGGACCAATATCTGCACAAAATAAATGCAAACAATACACAAATATGACATCATGTTTATTTTAATTTTATTTATCTATTAGTTCTGATTCAAATACAATCTTATATTCATATAGATACATTTTCAAATCCAAATTTGGACCTCAACAAATAAACCAACTTTTACTGTTATCTTTCATAGCACTAACATCATAGAATATCATCAAACCCCAACTTTCGAATTATGAACAATCAATTTCTGATTGGCCGGTTTGGTTGCCATGGTGGAGATGAGAACCAATGAGATTTGTACATCCCCTTCTGGCCAAAATGATAAAAGGACTTGGATGCAATTGCCACTGATTTTCATTATCCATGACATGACAGAGTTATTGGACATACTGTAAAGGCTGAATTTTCACGAATTTCAAGACCATGAATTTGCTGAAATTTTCACTCATTAGAAAGTCCATAGACATGTGCACAATTATCTTTCAGAAAGCGAAAAGTAACAGCTCGCTAATGTGTGAAAAGGTCAGGAATTCAGTGAATTCGGTAAAATGTATGTATGATGATACGGCTTTTACAGAATGTATCCTCATTTTCGATTGCTGATAATCTTTGGTATGTAGGCAATTCCATAAATTAGTCAATAACACTTTTGTTAGCCTCACCTTACTTTTTCAGATTTTGCTCCTCTTTATGAACATTTGGGGCAATCATGTAAGACCAAGTGACACTTGAATTTAGATATGAATAATGGAACAACAACTTCATGAGGGTTCTGTATATATGTAGGGGGTCGAACGTACATAATTTATTGAATTGCCAATGTAATTTTTCACTTCACCATAACAAAAAGACCAAAGAATTAAAAATCCCAGATAGTCCCTTGATGCATGTGCCGGAATTTGTTCATAAATGTCTCCATAGATAATATCTCTATAGATAATATACATGTTTCATTAAAATAATCAACAAATAAAAATGATTCAGAAGTGAAGTGAAAATAATATAAATAAGCATGACATTTCATAAAATAGCACTTCATATGGAAAGTGATGACAAAAAGAGAGTATCTATATACTATTGCAAAACTAATTTACTGTTTTTAATCTACTGTTTTTATCCTACTAAAGTAAAATATGTCGTTGAAATAACTAATAAAAACAATTATTTGTGTGTGATTGAGGAAAACTTCCATTTTGAAATTCTAGTTTCCAACAATTTGTTCAGGCAACATTCGCTCCAATGAAAAAACTAACAGAAAAATTAAACTTCCAATCTCTCGAAAAAAAATCCCTAACCAGAGTCCTATTGAAACCGCCAAGTACCCTGAACCGAAATCCCCAAATGTTACACTAAAAACTTTTCCCTTTGTCTTTACACAAGTAAAGACCAGAGCAATTGTCCCTGGAGTAAATTTTTTTTTCACTAGAGGAGAATGTATAAATTTATTTCAGCACTACAATACTATCATTCAATGAGCTGAGCCCTCATTTTGTTTCATACAGTCTATCTTGAATTTTTCCATTTTAGATTTATTGATTATGTTTGTCAATAATTTTGTCAATTACATTGTATTGTAATTGATGTGTTGTAGGGCCTACACAGAAAATGGTGTAAAGATACAGATAGAGCTACTCTACCAAAATAACACTGATTAATAAATAAATAGATAACTTTGAGACTAAACACACAGTCAATGTTCAATTAAAAAAAAATGAGAAAAAATAATATCACATAAACAATAAAAAGAGAAGAAATAACTATTACAAGGAGTTGTAATCAAAGTGAACCTACAAAAAAGGTCCTCATTAAAAATAGAAATGGCAAGTCAACTCATAATTTCAATAATACTTCACAAAAGAAACAAGAAAGTTTCCTCTGAATATGTACCATTCACATTGGTTATCACATAAAATTTGATTGAAATCAATAAATAGTACATTACAGTAAATTAAAAACAAAATTCTTCAGATAAAAAGAAAACTTACTGGTGAAATATATAATACCCCTTACTCTCCATGCCCTGAAGATGTTGTTAAATTAACTGCTACAAGTACCGGACAACATAAAGGCATTACTTTTTATGTTTGGTTATGAGTATCAAAATATAAATATATCAGTAAATTATTTGGAACAAAACAATACATCAGACCGGTTGCTTTGAATTTTAAAGGCCCGACATAAATTTTCTGACTCTAATTTGCAAAATGGTGTTTTATTTGTTTGTCTACAATGCACATGGGCATAACAATCTATCATTAGGAACTGAAACTTTTGGAGGCCTGGCATAAATTTTCTGACTCTAATTTGCTAAAAGCTTTTTATTTGATAGTCTACAATGCACAAAGGCATAACAATCTATCATTAGGAATTCTTGTTGTACTGCTGGACATAAACGCTACATGGATGTAAAATGGTACTGTCATGTATTGAATATTTTAATGACATCAACATGTTTCATCACCTTCTTCTTTTCTAAAATAATGAAATAATTTTTTGGTAGTCAGGTACATACATAATTGGTCCATGTAAAAAAAAAATAAGCAACAACCCAAATTGTTATCAAAATAATTTAAATTATAGCCAAACATAGATTTTTCAATGAAATAAAGGAAAGCAACTGTTACCAAAATCCCCTATTATCGTTTCAATTTGAAATTAAAACAATCTGTGAAGAATATGGATATGAAACAACAGACCTACAGTGGTTTAATATTCATTAATATATATTTGAAAAGAAACAATCAAATTGCACCATTTCTTTTAAACTCTCGGGGCAAGCGACATAGTCGACATGCCGATTAAAAAATTTGGCGCTACTTTCGTACAATTAAACAGTCAAGTTTAAAAATGATTCTGCCAATTTGCAAAATTCTCACAATTTTCAAGACACAAAGCAAATCTTCATAATAAAAGAAGATAAAAACGAATAAAACAATTGAATGAATTTTGTTGGGTAGATAATAATTGAAATAATTCTTGCCTTTTTCACGTTGGGAAAAGGCAGGAATTATTTCAAGAAATAAAATAAATTGGTTAACATCAACCATATTAATCTATAATCAAGTCAAATAATGATTTAGTTGTTAAGACGACAAAATAATCTATAAACTAAAGAGATGTATAAATACTATATTTGAATACTATTGTATGAATAATATACATGAAAATGTTATCCTGACGATATAGGCAGGTATAGCACTATTTTCAATAAAAAATATATTTATTTTTTCATTTGATCGACTGGCTTTATCTATTTACACACCAGAAATGCCAACTGTTCCGGATGATGAAAGATAGAAATTATGATGTAGATCACCAAATAGCTTAGCTGCCAACCTGAATTTTTATTTCTATCCTACATTGGGTTTGAAGGGAGTATTTCCTTAGATATCAATGATTGTTTGGAACATTGTTGTGTTGTCAACAATTTCCCCTTGAATCAATGCCATCAGCTGGAAAATATCAAGAAGCTATTCATAAGATTAAGNTTGCCTTTTTCACGTTGGGAAAAGGCAGGAATTATTTCAAGAAATAAAATAAATTGGTTAACATCAACCATATTAATCTATAATCAAGTCAAATAATGATTTAGTTGTTAAGACGACAAAATAATCTATAAACTAAAGAGATGTATAAATACTATATTTGAATACTATTGTATGAATAATATACATGAAAATGTTATCCTGACGATATAGGCAGGTATAGCACTATTTTCAATAAAAAATATATTTATTTTTTCATTTGATCGACTGGCTTTATCTATTTACACACCAGAAATGCCAACTGTTCCGGATGATGAAAGATAGAAATTATGATGTAGATCACCAAATAGCTTAGCTGCCAACCTGAATTTTTATTTCTATCCTACATTGGGTTTGAAGGAAGTATTTCCTTAGATATCAATGATTGTTTGGAACATTGTTGTGTTGTCAACAATTTCCCCTTGAATCAATGCCATCAGCTGGAAAATATCAAGAAGCTATTCATAAGATTAAGAGGTATGCCATTGTCTATAGCAGAAAAAAATTAAGAACAATCGCAACCTAAAACCATAAGTAGTTAAAGCTGTGTGTTAATAAAAAGATAAGTACAGAGCATACATGGATTCTAGCATTTTTCTGTTCTGAATTTATCACTGATATCTGTTCATCTCCATACCCCCTTGTTATGTGTAAGAGAATTTAAATATGGAAAGGAATACGTTAAGGTTGACACCTATAACACAATGATGTTTTTTCCTAAAGCTGTATGTTTGTACATCTACGCGTGACTGTATGAATGACTGGCGACCCTTTCTCAAGTAAGATTCAGTGACAGGAATTATCATTGAATGCATGAAAGGGCCACCAGTCCTTCGTAAAATCATGCATACATCTACGAACCAGCTGAGTCAAACATTTTCTTAGGAGAGAAAGCGTATGGGCAGTCAAGTGTTATTATGCTTTCTCTGGTAAAAAAAAATTTGAATCAGCTTTTTGGTGCTTCTAATACTAACTTTTTCATCATGTATATTCCGGGACATTTGGCATCTCCACCACACTAGGAAGAATGCTTGGTCTCTAGTAGCAATGACTACATGGTGCATCATAAAAAAAACACATCTAATTCACCTCGCATATGCAGATGGCAACCATTCCAAAATATGCATGAGCTCAAAATTAAAATGTGAATAACACAACAGCTGAACAAAAGTGAGAGCAATCATGACAGCAGAAATCACACGCTCAACCATTCACTTGTGACGAAAGCCTTGAATTTGTATGAAAAATGCACCATGCATATTCTGGAACGGTTGGCATCTCTGCGGTTTTTAGATTTGCACTGTGATATATAAAAACAAATGTGAATAACACGACAGCTGAACTAAATTGAGAGCATACATGACAACAGTAATCACGCTCTCTGTTATTCACTTGTAATGAAAGCCTGGAATTTGTATAGAAAAAAACCGCCTCATGCATATTCCGGAACGGTTGGCATCTCTGCGTTTTTTAGATTTGCACTGTGATAAATAAAAACATATGTACTTGGCAAGCACCGCATTATACCAACTTCTTTGATTGCAGCCCACCATTGCGAACGATCACTTGAAAGTTCCGTCAAAACAAAACACACCATAAATTTAATTAGAAGGATTAAAGCTCATTTGTATAATCAATTAAATCATGTCCTCCAAAATGGCCAATAGTGATTTCATGCGTGTCTTTCCTATTATTGGCTCCTTTCTATTGTACCAAATAACTGCCTACGAAACTCCACTATGTCAGGGGTTAATGCACAAGTATGTCTTTGTTTAGTCCTCCAAAATGGTTGAGTATGATGTCGTATGAATGAAACCAATTATTGGCTACTTTCTATTGTACCATTGACTGCAATATGATCCTTACCATCTTAAAAAAATGAAGGATGACTGGCAAGCATGATACATTGTAGATATTAACATTCAATAATATAAGCTTTGCCAATAAACCATCCATGGCACCAGAAATGATACATTTTTCTTGTTGCTCTCTGAGTGCTTGTATCAAAAGGCTGTTTGTATATCAACACATGACTGTACAAAAGACTGGTAACCCTTCCTAAGGTGCTAACTCAGTAAAAGGGGTTATCATTGAGTGCGAGAAAGGATCACCAGATCTGCATTCCTCTAATATCTCTATGCTACATAAAGCTGTGCCCAGATCTACGCACAACTGTACTGATTGCATGAATCAACAAATGAATGGTGATCCTTTCTTCAGTGCAATTCAGCCCCAGGGGTTATCATTGAGTGCGAGAAAGGATCACCGGTCATGCATGGAGATCTGCATTCCTCTAATATCTTTATGCTACATAAAGCTGTGCCCAGATCTACGCACAACTGTACTGATTGCATGAATCAACAAATGAATGGTGATCCTTTCTTCAGTGCAATTCAGCCCCAGGGGTTATCATTGAGTGCGATCACCTGTCATAAGTAAAGATGTGCGTAGCTCTTACACCTTTATGAAACAAACACCAGTGTTTCACCAAGTTACGAAAGACTTTTAAGAACGACATTACGCAAGACTGGTATCAGTTCTTATGATGAAAGATCAACAATCTTGTTTGTATTACACTGTTATCTTACTTCAGTCTGTCTTAAAATCGTTCGTACCTCTAAAATTTGGCGAAACACAGCCAAGAATTATCAAATTATCTGTCCGAGTACTAGAAAACAGGCAAACATAAATACATTGGCACTCAATGAATCATATATTGTTGACATGAATAATACCTGCCCACCTAAAGCCGTATTAATAACCTTTTTCAAATCCTATTACGCTTCTTTAGGGGGTACCGATATGCGATGATGCAAAATAGGTTCAGAATCAAGAAACACATGCAAAGAATTGGAAATCGGGGCTGACCGCATCTGTTTAAAAAGAGGTGAACAGGGATGCAAGTTGTAATTGATCTCAGGGCCTGGAGCTCCCCCAGCAACATTTTGCACACAGATGCTAAAACTATGGCCTGGAAAGAAATTGCCGGGCCCTGAATTTAGGCTTTTGCATGCGAACAGGCACCCTAAATGTAGGCAAAAATACAGCATTAGGTGGCAGGTATGATACACCCATCGTCCTCCAGGTTTGAAATATGACACATCCCTCTCATGTTCTCGAGATGCAGAGATACAGCACATATTTCTTGAAGTCGTCCTGAAAAGAACTTTTGATTTAACGTTTTTAAACAAGCGTCTCACAAAAATTTCAAGAAATATCTGAAGAAAATACGTCAAAACGATCTGTCCAAGGAATGGGAAAGCTGCTAGCATGAACCCTCAAGAGTCCAAAATAAAACATCCCCTCATAAATTCTCAAAATTATGCTAGGAAATTCTCAGAAATTCATAAGTAAGTCAAGACGATCTCACGACCTTAGGAGATACGCTGATATAATCTGCCCAAGGATAAGGAAAGCGGCGAGCATAAACCACTCGAAGCGCGTGAGGGCGCCGGCGGAAGAGCTTGATTGGCGTTGCTGCTGCACCATGAATGCGAGTCTACTGTTGATTGTCTTGAGCTCCTTCTGCACCTGCTCCGAGCCCTCTCGGATTGGTCCGATGATGTCCTCGACGCGAACACCAGAGTGCGCTGCTGTACTGGACTTGTGGCTGGAGTCATCTGGGGAGAAGGTGGAAGAGAAAATGAGAGATGTAGAATGCTATGATGCAGAAAATGCCATATTAAAGTAATCAACTTTTTTGTTCTATCGATCCGTACTAAACTCTTTCCCAACCAGCAATGACTTTTTGTTCCTGTACAATGAATGAGAAGGACAGTAAAAAGTCAGAAAGTATCAAAGTTTTTATGAAAGTTATGGTAAAAGATCTTGAATTTTCAGTCAGAGGTGATTAAGCTTTCGGCATGGCAGTTCTGAGCAAGCTTGGATTTGATAGCTTGGCTTTGGTAGTGTACATGTATGGTTGCCTCAGTCTTTGCTTTCTGCTGACGAAACACTGTTCTGTCCTCTAATATTAGACTAAATACAGCTAAATCTGATTTGGCAACCACCTGTATAGAAAGACCACCTGTCCATAATGACCACCTTTCTTGACTGACTAGAATGCATTTTACATGTAATTGAACCTGCCTATAGAGACCACCTGCTGTTTAAGACCTCTTTTTCTGCCTCCCTTGGGTGGTCTATATAGACAGGTTTGACTATACAGTCAAACCTCATTATAAAGAGCACTGATATAACGAGCTCTCGTTAGAACAAGGTAATTTTCCTGATCCCATCTCTTTGTATTTTATTGTATTTTGACCCTGATATAACAAGGTTTCAATATAAAGAGGTAATTCCTCTGTTCCCAACGACCTCGTTATAACGAGGTTAGACTGTATT
>BQKZ01000713.1:48477-64062 GCA_036244855.1 Temnopleurus reevesii
TGTCTACTTTTCTGGAAAAAGAGGAAAATGTGAAATTTTGTGTACAAAGCGAATGGAGAGTTCTCCATGTTGGCAGCCATTTTGTGCCTGTGCGTTTGCCAATTTAAGGAGCCCATGAGGGGTGTAAATCAAAACTTTGAAAATTTATAACTTTTGAATGGATTATCTGATTTTGCTCAAATTTTCACAGTTTGTTCATCTTATTTTTCTTCATCTAATGATAGCAATTTAATGTCTGAGTGAAGTTCCCCTTTAAATTAACCAAATGCCCAGCAATTTACCATCAAAATAGGTACACTGAATTTGCATAAAAATATACTTCATCAGTATCCCATAACAGTAGGCATTTCTGCGCATGGTGCATGTGCAAATAATCGAAGCTGATTGTTGCATAGCCGTGAAATTCGTATGCTCTCGTTCTCTTTCTATATTGATCTCTCTAACCTAATCTATAAATCAATCTACATGTATCTATATGATCTATTTATCTTAAGGCAGGGGAAGTCTACAGGAACTTTCAGAAAACTTTGAATCTAATCTAAAAGCGACATTTCATAAACGCAATTTAGATGACTTGTAAAACTACATATTTCTGCCCTCTGCATTGGCAGTTGTATTGCTACATGTATCTTCATTCACAATGACATGCAGTTTGTGGAAAACAATCAGACAACTTTAAGGCCTCATGAATTCTAACTTACTTTTAGTCTCTGTTCGGTTGGCCCGTTTCTTCTGTTTGGTAAGCTCACGATACTGGTTGTCCTGACGATCTGCGTTCTGTGTCTCGTTCTCGTCTGGATAACACCGTCCAACTCAAACTGCTCAATGTCGTTCAGAATGTCCCATGGTCTTGTGCTGTCAAAGGAGATCAAAAGAGAAAGAAATGAGTTAAGAGTATTAGTAGAGCTGTAAACATGATGGTGATGATAATGATAAAGAAGTCTATGTTGCAAGCAATGATGTTAATTTGTAGTAGTGTTGTTAGTGCTAATAGTGGTGGTGGTGGTGACGGTGGTGATGATGAAGATGATGGTAGTGGTGATGTGGATGGGGATGGTGGTGGCAATGATGAAGATGATGATGATAATGGTGAAGGTGGTAGCGGCGGTGGTGACGGTGCGATGGTGGTGATGATGATGATGACGAGGATGACGACGATGAGGACGATGACGATGATGATGAGGATGATGATGATGGTGATGATGATGATGATGATGATGATGATAGTAGTGACTGTGATGATGATGAGGGTAGTAATGATAATGATGATGATGATGATTATGATGATGATGATGATGATGATGATGATGATGATGATGATGGTGATGATGATGATGGTGACATGATAATGCTAATGACAATAATGATGATGGTTATTACGCGATGTTGTGTGTTCCAATAAGTAAAAAAAACTTACTCCATATGTTTGTATATCCAGTCTCCCGTAATATCATCCCTCTCGAAGAGCCTTGGAACCCATTCCACCATCTTAATCTTCCTCTCCTTATGACCGTTCCTCTGCTGTTCTTCTAAGATGAACTTATCCTTGGTGGCGTCGTGGACATCACCCTTTGCCAAAGCAGCTGTGACATGCCTCCATAACCTGAGGTAAATTATAAATGCAAGCGCCATGAATATTATTATCTGAGATAAAATTCTCTTTGGGTCAGCATAGCCTATATCTGAAGTAAAATAGCCTTAATATTATTATCCACATGTAATTATCTTCAAATTACCTTGGTAGCTTGATGAATGCAGAGATGACAACCTTTCGAAATATGCATGAGGATAGAAATTTTTCATCAAACAACTACACAAAACATTTTCTCACACAATTTTAATTAATTTTAACATGCTCCTTTTGAGAAAATATCTGGTTTAGCTTTTTGTTATTCAAATAACATCTATGTAAGCATCATCACATTCCCCAAGACAACCTCTACAACATAGATTCAATGGTGAATGGCATGAAGAATGTTTTAGGAAATTCAGCATAATCATAGTATAATGTAGATACAACTACTTAATAATAATAATAATAATAATGATAAAAACACATTCTCCATCCTAATGAGATGCTCAAGGCGCTCAGAGCGCCACAAACTAATAAAGCTATCTTGAATTAACAATAATTTCAAAATAAACAATAGAATTATAATTTCTGCTTACTTTTCTGACTCGTTCTCTGCCTGTTCATCCAACATGACTGTTGATCTCTTTAACCGACTGTTTTTCACTTCAGGAGTGACGGACCAGAACAGTTCAGAATTCTGTTGAGAAAAATTAATACCAATAACAATAATAATGTTGTGCCATAAATCTATTTGAAATATTTTACACATAGCAAGCCTCAATTTACAATCCGTCACTGTTTCCTTGTCAGTTCTATTTTCTACTTATATGAATGAAAATCCATAAGCAAACAGGTTTGCTGAAATAATCATACAGTACCTTCTTTTATTTGAATCTTTATGCATTTCCCCTTTTCATTTATTTTTCTTCTACTGCCTGTCATATTGAGGATGGTAAAGAATTTTTATAATTTAGAGGATGCTCTTAAAAGAACATGTCTGATTAAAATGTTATGGATAACAAAATTGGACCGTTTTTACATGATTTTGAACAATGGCCTACCTCTGTTCTCTTGTCCTTGATATATACATCCTCATCCTGGAGAGAAAGAAAAAGAGAAAAGACTGAATAAAATGATAAGAAAAATAAAAACAAAGATATTCCCACAATATCAACTCCAAGCTCCATCATCATTATGATCATCACCCCATCATCATTGATATTGTTGTTGTAATCATCATTTTCATAATCATCAAAACCATCACCAGCCCCGACACCACCACCATCATCATTGTCATTGTCATCATTACCCTCATCGTTGTCGTCATCATCATTATCATCCTCATTTTCTTCATCACTGCCATTTGCATGCTCAATATCACATACAATTATCATTGCTATCATAATTTTTCTTCCACTTCCCAGTTCCCACTTCTCCTTCCTCCGTCCCCCCTCCTCCTCCTCCTCCTCCTCCTCCTCATCCTCATCCTCTTTATCCTCATTATCATCACTGCCACCATCATTACCACCACAAATAACAACAACAACAGTATTATCACCATCAATACCATATCTATCACCGTTGTCATCATCATAATAGTCACTGTCATCAACATCATCATCATTTTGATTGACTTACCCATTTGCCACTGAGTGTTGCTAACGTCTCTTTGCCAAACTTGATTTTCCCATTGATCTGGTTTGACGAATCACTCCCACCAAGGAATGGCTGAAGATTTAAATAAAAAATATACAAAAGAGATGAGAAAATTTAAAATTAAAAAATTACACATTAGCCAATGTAAGACAAATGTACGGATAAACATTATATTAAAATCATCTTGGAGACAGATACGTAAACTAATGACTGCGTGTTTGGTGTTCAATTAAATGTGCATCAACAATCTGCAAGAATATTCATTTTTTTGGGGGGGTAGGCAGTGTGTACATTTAAAAAAAAAATATTATGATGTGTATTCTAAGCAAGTGTACAATTAAAAAAAAATTCAGCTCGATCAGCAAGAGTGTCTACCTCACAAACTGTAGTTCATATAGTCAAACCTTGACCAAATCACACCAAAAATGTTAAAGATCCAAGTTAATCTTTTTTGATATATACAAATACAGAACAGAGCAACTTAAGTATGGCAATATTTAATGTCTACCTGCTATACAACTGATCTCATAGGCTAAGAATTATCTAATTTTTCAAAAATATAGTTGGGTGAGAAAATACTACTCATCAATATTTGCTTGCAAACAAGAATCAGGCCATCAGCACGGGGAAATCAACTACTGTCAAGGTCTTGTGGATGGGTGTCTGTTTTTTTTTCTTCTGCGATGGCCCAATGTGATATCAATTCACATCAAGTCAAACACGTACCTTGAGTTTGAATTCAATCTCTGTCTTGTATCCAGTCTTCTCGCACTCCAACGACACCTTGCCTCCGTACTCCATTGTCAATGTGCCGTACAGAATACCTGTAAGTACAAAACAAAATAATTGCTGCACTCAACCCAGGTGAGGTAAATGGGTACCTGGCAGGAATATTTATTCTTTGAAATGCCAAGTGCGCCGTGAATGGCTGCCGGGCTAAAGCCAGGGTAATAATAATGTAAAGCGCCTTGAGCACTCAGCAGAGTGGATACGTGCGCTATATAAATTGCATATATTATTATTATTATTATTATTGAATATGAATTAATTTAAGTGTGGAAACAAAATGTCAAAATCTCTCTTACCAAAGTTTGATGCTTCTATCAGCCTTCAGTTTCCGTGGCACATTTTCATAACACTGAGGAATTTCTCAAGCCTCAAGGTGTGGTATGCATCATGACAACGCAGCCACAGGCCTCACGATATGTGTGCTGAAACTTAAAAATGATTAAACAAATGGAGTACTACTTAGGGACTAGCCGAACTACTGTATTTACTCTGTATCTACCTTTGCAATTTGCGTACGGCATAGTGATAAGGTAGTCCTCGCCTCTCCCAAGTAGCATCAGTTTCCCTACACCATCCATAACGGCGCAGACTGAGTTCCCATAGAATTTGCTCTTTGCGAGGATGCTGCCGCTGATGCAAAAGCCCTCTTTTCTGTTCGTGATGTAGAATGCGGTAACTGGCGGATGATGTGATACCTGGAAATGGCAAAAATATGCATATTCTGAATAACAAAATGGAAGAGGGGGTAATCAAATTTTGATTATGAACAGAAAAACTAGAATGCTTTCACTGGCAATTGGCAGAACCTGGATTCAAAGTGAAATTTGTATGAAAGTAAAATCTATGCTTTTTATTTTAAAATATCTGATTCAGAATCCTTTCTTTCTGCTGTGATATACAAGGCCGTCACTGGCGGGCAAAAAAATAAAAGTTATCAGTGTTATGGCATAAGACAAATGATCTCCTGAAAGAAAATGTACAAGAAGAATGCTGACAATGTTGAATGCTGACAATGTATTTCGGATGCATAACTTTTCTTTTCATTTGGTGATTTAGAAGGCTGTCAAGGGCAGGGGATGCGATACCTTGAAGTACAAAAAATTTGGTAAAATCAAGGTGAATAAGAAGCAAACGTAGGAGAGGGCCAAGTGATTACGAATGGATGCACCTTTTATTTAGTAGCCTGAAAAAATTGTTTTTTTGCCAAGCAACATGCTGGAATGCTCCCAAATGAGTTATGAGTGGAAAATATACATAGGTATGTCTACATCTTTTGAATAAGGGTAAAAATAACTCCTTGGGGATATTGGTAGAGAGTTGTAATAAATTTAATCAGTGCTATGTACGAGCTGCGTATTATTATTATTACCATTAGTAGTAGTAGTAGTAGTGGACATACCTGTTCAGCAATGTAGAATGTTCTTGTTTTGGTCTTAGGATGTTCCCATAAACAGCGGAATGTTTCTCCAATGATTGGGTTGTATGGCTTCTTCAAACCCTGCATGAAAAGAGCACAAGACAAGACATCAAATGAGAGTGAGAATATCAGAATACAAGGAATAATCTTACTTTTCACATTTAATTAGCAGTTTTAGACGCTGTGGACACATTTTCAACACTTTACTGCACAGTTCTATGTGAAAAGTTGCTACACAAAACATCTTTTGTACAGCAATAATGCTAAAATTCATAGCAAATTGCGATGTGATATCAGGAAAATTATTCTCTGGAATACTTCATAACAAGAAACTCTTAATCCTCTCCCTCTTTCTCTCCCTCTCTTACTAATTAATTAAGGGTGGTGTTTCATCAAGATTTGTCGCAGAGACAATTAGTCAGGGCTGACAAATTCCTTGATTGTGATTGGATGAAAAGCACTATCGCTGACAGTTGCTATGGAAAATGACTCCTTGTCGCTGCAACAAATCATGATGAAACACCCCCCTGGTGTTCCCATACACCGCAGAATTTTCTCTGATAATTGGATTAAATACAGTTTCTCTAAATACAGTTCCACAAAGTAATCAATCTGCTAAATGAGCATGGAAACATCAAAATAAATCTTAGCAAAAACTTTTGCCTACAGTCATGCACTCTATTACTCTCATTCGAATAGATGAGGGATACTCTGCACTATGCTAGGAATATCAGATACCAGCCACCCATGAAAAGTGGTAATATATGTTGAAGTTTTGTAATGACAGGATTGGCATTCTATCTATACAGCATTCCATGCCACAAAATGATTAAGAATGTAAATGTTTAATTTTCTCTTCTAGTAAGAAGACCATCCCCCACAAAATATGAATCATTACTCTCTTAGATTCTGGACAAAGACAAAATTTCTAAAAAGAGGAAGGAAAAAATACCTTTGGTTTCTTGTAGAATCCTGAAAGATACCACCTGACGACTTCCTTCATTCTAGAGAATGCATCATCCTCTTGGACAGCTCTAAAAAATAGATTAGAAAGGAGGAGCACTATGATTGAAGAATGTTTCTGGAGGTTTGATATTTTCAGAGAGCTACTCATTAGACATCAAAGGACCTCATAAGATGGGTCTCCAAAAGAATGATCTTGATTTGATATGATCTATTTTGGTTTGAGAATGAAGGTGGCTAAGATAATCAAAGACCTTATCTCCAAATAAATGATAATCATCAACATCATCCAAACTGATATTATTTCAAATGGCACCATCATCATCATTATCATCATCATCATCACAATCATCACCAATATTGTCATCTTTATTATCATAATCATCATCATCCTCACTGCCATAATCATTATCATCCACACCACCCCCATCATCATCATCATCATATAGACAATTGCAAAAAACATTTGGAATACATTTCTGTTTCATATCATGAGTTACCATGAATATGAAGTTGCCCATGCAAAATCTTCAAGCTCTCAAACTCCAAATCAACAATTCCTTGAAAATCCAGAATAATTATTTCCTTTCACAGTCACAAAGAGTTGAATGATACACGTGGTATATAAAACTTCTCATTTTTCTGCAGACATTGACAACATCACAAATTGTGCAATTCTTGGAAGCATGTAACATTCATTCTGAAAAGTATATCAATGTTGCAAGACCAGTGATATAGCCATTCAAATATGCAAGAAAAAAAAAAGAATCGCCACACCTTAAAGAAATGGTGATGCTTTGAATTAATCACAGATATATTCTGTGCTCATATTACCAATTCATTTTGACTGCAATCTAAATTTAGAAACAGGTTTATACTGAAGTGTCAATCTACATGTAGTAAGGTTCAAGTGTGCCTATAATCACTCAAATGCAAGACAAAAAAAAAAGGCGGGATCAGAGTCCTATTCCGTTACAAAAAATATTAACAATAAGTAGTCCACTCTGATAAATATTGTATTGCGCTTCCAAAGTAATTAATCTCAGAACTAGAGCATGAACTCTCTCAAAAGGGCATACTGCAAATAATAGTGTTTCATAGGGCTGGTATAAGCTGAGATTTTCACTCAGATTTTATATTCTCTTATTTCGTGACCATGAGTTTGCTACACCGTTCATTCATATAGACTCATGTACAATTATTTGTCAAAACATATGAATAGCAGCTTGCTAGAAAAGGTGTGGAATTCAGTGAATTAGCTAGAATGTATGCATGCTAAAATGTTTTTCCAGTTTGAAGGAGAGCCGAGGGGGGGGGGGAGGGAGTGTTGAATCTGAATCCTCAACAGAGCTCAAACCTTTATAGTCATTGTAATGCGCCCCTGAAAATAATTATTTGGTTGTTCTCCACTGACAAATAATATTACTCTATCATCTAATCATCAGGAGCTCAGCACAAAGGAATGAGGTACACCCCAATATCTACGGACACGCTCATAATGTTCGAGACCATGCTATACCCATATCAAGAAAATTATTCCTCATAAAATCACAGCTCATCATTATAATGTTGATAATTACTGTATAAGCTTAAATTTTCGCGGTGGTTTTATTTTCACTAATTTTGTGGTTATGGCCTCGCGAAAATGTCCACTCTATATGATGCACATTCATTTGTGTACAAACACCGTCAAAAGCATGAAAATAACAACACGCCAATGTGTCAAACTGGTCAGAAATCGCGAAAATATTTGTACGCTAAAATATTGGCTTATATAGTATCTGTATCATATCCGAACCAATCTGGACTCATAAAGCGATGAGATAATCACAAATTTCATCTTCAGACACGACAGTTAATGTTCGAAATGCCTACAGTGGCCATGACTGTAGCTACAGTATACCCAATGTCAAGAAAACATATTCCTCATATAAATAAAAGGCTCATAATTATCATATTAATTATTATTATCTATATGAGAGTTTTAAGCTGTACAATATTTATATTATATTGGATGGCAATGAATGGGATACCAGGGAATATTGCACGAGTTAGGGCAATATTGCACGAATCNTAGATGGCAGGATAACATCATTTACAGGGGTTCAAAATAGCAGAAAAATCGGCTCGCCGCTTCGCGGTTCGTGGACGATGCTCCGCATCGTCGTTGGCTCAACCCCCCCCCCTTTGGAAAAAAGCTAGATCCGCCCCTGCCAACAACAACCACCGCCACCACCACCACCACCACCACCACCACCACAACAACAACAACAACCACCACCACCACCACCATCACCATCATCCTCAATCAACTCACTTGGCAATAATATCAGCATGGAAGTAGAAATCTGAGAGTTTATCCAGGAACGATCTTGGTTCTAAGATGAACGTCGGTAAGACAACCCTCGACAGGTCCATACCCGGTCTGACCTGCTTCATCAACGTCCAGATCAAACTCTTGTTCTCTTCCCCTAATGTCTCAGTCTGTGAAATATCCTGTCACAAAAAATAAGAAAATAAAAAAAAATAAAACAAAATTGGAGCAATGGAATCACTCCATCATACTAATGTGGGTTACCATGGAAATGCACTTCACAAAAATATACATTTCTTACACATCGTTTCCGCAATATCATCATTTAATATAAAAAGATGACAGTTTTAAGTCTTTTCAAATTGCAATATTACATAATTTTCTTGAGCAGATAGCAGCAAATAAATTCTCACTTGTCTTTTTGATCTTTCATTGTTATGGAATGAAAAATTAAAACTCACCTTTTCTGCATTAAAATGGACAGTTTTCAACATGAATGAGTTTTGACAATTACTGCTTTCTTTTGTCTCGCAGGTTTATTCATTTTAATTGTTCAACTTTAAAAGTGATCAGTTTAATCAACTTTATTATGAGAACATAACACTTTAAAGACCCGGTTGACAAGTTTATTAGAATGGATCACTGTGGAATTAAATCAATGAAATTTGCATAACTTTCTAATTTATTGTCTGATTGCTTTAAACGTATTTGATCTGTTTATCTCATATTTCTGCTCTCAATCAAAGTAATATATTTCAAGGGAAGACCCAGTCTTTAAATTGTCAAATGTTTTGAACCTCTTCATGACAATTAGATTTCTTACCAGACAAAGATCTTCAGAAGCGCCTGGTACATAGGTTGTTTCTCTGGTATCTTGTTGAATAACTTCCAATGGGGCGAGTTCTTCAGCTTCGGATACTTCTGATTCACTCTTACTGTCGTTGTCTTTCTCTCGTTCATTTTCTGGGTCATCCTCGTCGAGACCTGGAGGAAGGAGAGTGATAGATTTGTGAATAATTTATATGTAGATAAGTTTGTAGTCACCAACTTTACCAGCATCAAGACCTTCATCATCACTATCCCTATTCTCATCCTACTCTTCAACATCATCACCATCATATCAAACATCATATCATCATCATCATTATTATCATCAACGTCGTCATCACCATCATCATCATCATCATCATCATCCTCATCATCATTATCATCATCATCACCATCATTATCATGATCATGATCATCATCATCATCATCATCATCATCACTATCATCATCATCATCAATATCATCATCACCACCATCAACATCACCACCATCAACATCACTACAATTCCATCAACATCATCACCATCACAACCATCACAACCATCATCACAATTACCACCACCACCACCCCCACCACTACCACCATCACCACCACTATCATCACCACCAACACCATCATCACCACCACTAACATCATCACCATACCCACCATCACCACCACCACCACCACCACCACCACCACCACCACCATCACCACCAACTCTACCATCATCATCACCACCACCACTACCACCATCACCACCATCTACCACTACTATCACCACCAACACCACCATCACCACAACCACCACCACCACCATCACCACAATCTACCACTACTATCACCATCACCACCACCATCACCACAACCACCAACACCATCATCACCACTACCACCACAAACACAACCATCATCACCACCATCATCATTACCACCAGCACCAGCACCACCAGCACCACCACCATCACAACCACCACCACCACCAACACTACCACTAACACCACCACCATCACCTTCTCACCTTCATGCTTGAAATGCTTGTTCTCAATCTCAGTCTCGTTCATCTTCTTCTCGGCCGAGAGCCCGGCGGTATCGTCCCTCATGGAACGCATCAGTAGGCTGGAGCACCGCAAAGCAAGCTCTAAAGCATCCATCCAACACTTGCCGTCAGACTCAGAGGGCGCTCTGAATATGAGGTAGCTGCCGGGGAGAGGTTGAGTGATGGATCCCATCGTCTCACCTTTTGGTCCCTGAAAGATAGGATAATTTGCTGTTAGCATTATACTTTTAATGTGACATACTTGTGGTCGCTGTTTCAAAACATTCCTGTAAAAGCCAATATTTTAGCTTACAAAAACCCTAGAATTCACTGAATTTCAAACAAATTGACATATTAGAACACTTTCTTATTTTCATGTCTTTGGAAAATCATTATTCACAAGTCTATGGACATAATACCGAGTTGAAATGTTTATCATCACAAAATTAGCAGATAAAAGCCAAGCAAAAACTTATACAGTATACGCTTCTGCCCAATGATTAACAAGATTAACAAGATACCATAAAGACGAGAAAAAACAAATATCATGATGATCAAATGTCAATATTGAAATGGAAAATTTTCACATTCTGAGTATAAGACAAATTAAACATTTGAATTTATTCCTTGATTTTGTGAACAAGCTGACATTATTCAATGATCTATTAAAATTCATAATTGTCACCAAGATAATGTGAGCAATAGGGGTGATATATCTCTATGTTAAATGGCAGCCTGTAGATCAATAGATAAATGAATTGACAAATATATAATTGAGGAGTGTCGTCCCAACCCATGCCCATGGACTTCAGGAAAAAATAATAAACAAATGAACGAATAAGTACTCACTCTTGTAGCCCAGATTGACTGATCAAGGGGGTGGTATATCTTAAAACAGAATCCATCCTTCTTGGACGGTCTCTCAATTAGCTCACAGTTGTTGAGGAGAATCGTTCCAACCCATTGGCCATGCTAAGGAGGGAGATAGAAAGAGGGCGGGGGAGAGAGAGAGATCAAGACAGTAAAGGATTGCCTTTATATCATTTTAAAGGTTAATTCATAAAATAGCATATATCCAATATCAAATGATACAAAATGGCAATTCCAATATCATGCAATTAACTTTTGGAACGCTGGTTTCTGATCAAGACTTCAAGTAATAAACATCAATACAAACCTCAGTAAATTTGCAACATCTTTGATCTAATTTCATTTTTGGAGCAGCCAAGGATCAAACTGAGGACTTATTTCCGCAAATATCCGTGCCTATGATAAATAAAACATTGTAATAATTTCTACATCCCTATAATGTAAAATGAAGGAATGAACTCAAAATTATAGCCAGGAAACCTACAATTTTGATTTCGAAAAACATTTTGGTATGAAAGAATGATAAATCAATTTATATTTTCCACATTTTCCATTTCCATTTTCAAAGCATTATCAATGAGGAGTTTTGTGAAAGCTGGTCCATTGTCTTACCTTTGGACTCTTATAGATGACAAGCAGGCCTGGTTTCAATACACACCACAGTTTGGTCCAACCTTTTAAGCTCCCTCTCACCTATGGATGAAGGAAAAAATGTGCTGTAACTTTAAGATTACTTCTTTCTGTCATCTTGTATTTTGATGGAACAAAACCCAGAGATGTTAACCTTTCCGTAATGTGCATGAGGTCAAAATTGAAATGTGTATAACGAAACAGCTGAACAAAAGGGAGAGAAACATAACAACAATGATCATAATGCATTTGAATAACAACTAAAACAAACAAAAACATTGAAAGAGTCAGATTTGGGGCACCAGGCCTGCATATTAATCAATGACTCATAGCGCTGTTTGGTGCAATGAAATTTGTGAGATATTTCTATTTTCAGCAAGCGCCATTAAGCGCCCAGCAAAGGCCGACACCAGCCTCATCCAAAAGGCCATTATAATCATCATCATCAGCCCCCTCCTCGGAGTCATCATTGTTGACATTATCATCTTCATCGTAATCATCATCATCATCATCATTATCATTATCATTATCATCATCATCATTATCATCATCATCATTATCATCATCATCATCATCCTCATCACCCTATCCTCCTCCTCCTCCTCATCCTCGACAACATCATCATCATCATCATCATCGTAATCATCATCATCATCATCATCATCATCATCATCATTATCATTATCATCATCATCATTATCATCATCATCATCATCATCATCATCATCATCATCATCATCACCCTATCCTCCTCCTCCTCCTCATCCTCGACAACATCATCATCATCATCATCATCATCATCATCATCATCATCATTATCATCATCATCACCCTATCCTCCTCCTCCTCCTCATCCTCCTCCTCCTCCTCATCCTCGACAACATCATCATCATCATCATCATCATCATCATCATCATCATCATCATCATCATCATCATCACTCTCATCCTCATCTGCATCATTATCAGCATCATCATCATCATTACCATCATCACCATTGTCATCCTCATCCTCATCATCATATCAAAGACTTCTTCCTGCAACACTTTCACCATCCACTACACTCTCCAATACCCCCCCCCCCAAAAAAGGTATAAAAAGCGAACTAAGGGCAAACTATTGTGCACGGGTCAAAGCCTCTGGGCTTGTGCATGAATGGAGATGGAATTCCTCCATGTATTGCCATGACGATTCGTGCAGGTATTCAGAGATTGAAATGTCACTGTGCCTCTAGAAATGGAGCAGTATTTTGACAATTTTGAGGTAAAAAATGGAATATCCTCAATGAGATTGTGGGTTAGAAGAGACACGCTGTATCTAATGAAGGCACTTAAGCGAGAGAAAAGGAGCGGGGGAGGGAAGGGGGAACATAGATGGAGAGAGAGAGAGTTATCAAACAGACAGGAATCATACCTGTGATCTCCCCTTTGTGATGAAAGCACTTTACTGATTGAGCGACCACAATAGAGAAAGAATAACTACATAAATATTTGGCAGAGATAGACATTTCTCGTATTTAAATATCTATCTGAGCAAAAGAAGGCGTCGTGGTGTAGTGGTGCTGACTCTCGCCTTCTTACCCGAGGGTCGTAGGTTCGAATCCCACCCATGACATTAATTTCCTTCAGCAAGAAATTCATCCACATTGTGCTGCACTCAACCCAATGAGGTGAACGGGTATTGGTAGGAAAAAATTCTTTGAATGTAGTGAATGTCAAATGGTAGCCATGCTATAGCTGGATAATGCAACAGAGCATTTAGAGACACTTTGTATTAAGCGCAAATACTATTATTATAATCATTATCAATATTATTATTATTATTATCATTATCACTATTATTATCTTAATATTCAAAAGTTAATGTTTTATTGAGTATTAAACAAAAGAAGGGAGGGAACGATAAAGAAATACTTGAGTAGAAGTCAATATGAAAACAAATAAAGAAAAAGTGAAAGGGGAGAATGTATTTAAATTGTACATGTAGCTATCTGAAGAACAAATCTTATGCAGAAAAAATCCAGACATCGATTTCATGTAAATCATGCTTAAAATTCATTGACGTAAAATGGACAACTTTTAATCAAGCTTGAGCTACCATAAATAAAGCAAAAACATGAAACCATCATATCCACAACATTCCTTTTTGCTATACCACTTCTTTCTCTGAATATAGAAATGTCTATGAATAGCAGAGATTCAAAGATCTACTAAAGCGAAGAAAATGATGAAAAAGCAAGTTTTCTGCATCATGCTGGGGGTATAAAACGCGAGCTGTTCACGCATGTAAAGCAGTCCCTGTACTATTCAATTCTTTTCTAAGAGGGGTATTTATAACTATGAGGCAATAGAAATATATATCGCCTGCTTCCTGCTTATATCCCTTCTCATTTGAAGCAAATTATTGCCATGGAAACGCACCGTTTCACGTGGATCTAAATCAATAGTTATTCTGGGATTAAAATTATAGTTGTGCGGCTTCCCTATTTGAGCAGTATGGTTGCATGTTATCATAATTGAATAAAGGAAGTTCCTTTTATAATAGAAGCATGAGCAACTTCATAAAGAACGCTTTTGTGTGATGATAAAGTGACGAAAATATAAAATGAATAAAGTATTTGCTCCACGTTCATTTGATTATTTCTGATTGATTACATAATTCTAAATTTTCTTGCATGTTTCCAATCTGAGAAAAAAAATACATGTGTTGATTCTAATTGATCGTCTACAATAATTTTAAGATAGTTTGGATTAGTATACCAAATATGAATTAAATGGAAGCGCCGTGGTGTAGTGGTCGTGACTCTCGCCTTTCAACCAGAGGGACGTAGGTTCTGGCGTCAATTTTCTACAGCAAGAAATTTATCCACACTGTGCTGCAATACACCCAGGTGAAGTGAATGGGTACCTGGCAGAAATATTTATTCTTTGAAATGCTAAGTGCGCTGGTGGCTGCCGAGCTAAAGCCAGGGTAATAATAATGTAAAGCGACTTGAGCACTCAGCAGAGTGGATATGTGCACTAGATAAATTGCATATATAATTACTATTATTTTAAATGTACTGTTTTCTTAATACTTATAATGCAATTGTTGAATTCCTCACAAAATGTCTCCAAACATTGAAAAATATTTCCCTGTCAAAATAACATATGAACTAGAGGTAGATGTAGAATAAAACAGTGCATATTGATGGTGGCAATGCTTTCAGCAATACAACCACACAAAGACATCATACGTGGGAGGGCTGAACTATATAACTTCTATTTTCGATATGGTTGACGGCTACAAGCAAAATTAAATTCATTAAGTTCATTGAATTCATAGCCCTCAATCAAGCACAATAGCGAAACTGTGAAGGAAACCGTGGGAAGAATAGCAATATTGACATTAAAGCCCAAGTATAGTTTTGGTAAAAACGAATATTTTTATCGCCAAATTTTGTCTTCAAATCTACTTAAAAAGAAACATGATATCATGAACATGTTGTACAAAAGATTGTACGAAAAATTAACAAGTTTTGGAAAAG
>BQKZ01000713.1:78800-99312 GCA_036244855.1 Temnopleurus reevesii
GCGGGATCAGAGTCCTATTCCGTTACAAAAAATATTAACAATAAGTAGTCCACTCTGATAAATATTGTATTGCGCTTCCAAAGTAATTAATCTCAGAACTAGAGCATGAACTCTCTCAAAAGGGCATACTGCAAATAATAGTGTTTCATAGGGTATAAGCTGAGATTTTCACTCAGATTTTATATTCTCTTATTTCGTGACCATGAGTTTGCTACACCGTTCATTCATATAGACTCATGTACAATTATTTGTCAAAACATATGAATAGCAGCTTGCTAGAAAAGGTGTGGAATTCAGTGAATTAGCTAGAATGTATGCATGCTAAAATGTTTTTCCAGTTTGAAGGAGAGCCGAGTTGGGGGGGGGGGGGTGTTGAATCCTTAACAGAGCTCGAACCTTTAAAGTCATTATAATGCCCCCCTGAAAATAATTATTTGGTTGTTCGCCACTGGCGGATGATATTACGCAATTATATTTATCAGCAAGAGCTCAGCATAAAGCAAAGATATACATCTTTATCTACGGAAATGACGGATAATGTTCGAGACCAAGCTTATACCAATGTGAAGAAAACACATTCCTTGTAAAATCAAAGTCTCATAATTACCATATTGATTATAATCTGTACTATTTTGGAACCAATCTGAACTTACTCTTAGATAGCAGCATATACATGTAGTCGAGGAATAGATACCGACTTCATTCACGGATAATGTTCAAAATGCCTACATTTGGCTATTACAGGGCTATACCAATACATCGAGAAAACATATTCCTCATAAAATCGAATGCTCAAAATTATCATATTGATTATTATCCATATAATCTCAGATCGAAATGAACCTAGTCTTATCATGTAAACAGTTAGCAGCACCAATAAATAGAGAGACGCCAAATTCATCTTCGGGCATGATTTGTAATATTCTAAATAATAATGATAATAATAATAATAGATGCAATTTATATAGCGCACGTATCCACTCTGCTGAGTGCTCAAGGCGCTTTACATTATTATTACCCTGGCTTCAGCCCGGCAGCCATTCACGGCGCACTTGGCATTTCAAAGAATAAATATTCCTGCCAGGTACCCATTCACCTCACCTGGGTTGAGTGCAGCACAATGTGGATGAATTTCTTGCTGAAGGAAATTGACGCTATGGGTAGGATTCGAACCTACGACCCTCTAGTTGAAAGGCGAGAGTCACGACCACTACACCAAGGCGCCTCCACCTGTAAACCTGTTACATCCTTCTGGAATGAGTGAACAAAAGGAACTTGTTAGATTGTCATGAAATAAACATTTTATTTACTCCCAAGAAAACGATTGTGAGCATTGTTTGGTCTGTATATGTTTTTTCTGTATGTGAACTACATGTAAAGGGTCTTTTTTAGGTTGATATTCCGTATATTCCAATATTAAAAATAATATAAAGGTACAGGTACACTTGTTGGCACTATGGAGAGATCTGTTTCGTGTATTGTTGGTGAAAAGATAATTGCAAAAATTGCAATCTGTTGCTTGANAATTATATTGGATGGCTTTATTTCATGAAATACCGGGAATATTGCACTCGTTAGGGCCAATATTGCACTCATCTTCGATTCGTGCAATATTGCTCTAACTCGTGCAATATTCCCTGGTATTCCATTTATCGCCATCCAATATTATATAATTATCTTTTCAATCTCAGAACCAACCCCATACTCTTATCATATGATCAGATAGTAGAGAAATACATGCCAACCTCGTCGAGGGATAAATGTTCAAAATGCCTACCCATACGTGTATATGAAGAAAACATATTCCTCACAAAATCAAGGCTCACACTAATCATATTGATTATCTCAGAATCAATATGAACTTACTCTTATCATATAATCAGCCAGCAGCATATAGTCAAGGAATAGATGCCAATTTCATCAATGGAGAAGGTTCAAAATGCCTACAATGGCTGTAGCTGAGCTATTTACCCATATCACAAAAACATATTCCTCATAAAATCAAATGTTCAAAATTATCAAATTGATTAATATCTATTCAATCACAGAACCAATCTGAACTTACTCTTTTAATATAATTTAATATAATCAGCTAGCATTAAAAACTATAACTTTCGTCATCGGGTATCACAGATAATGTTCTGAATGCCTATAGTGGCCATGACAGGGCTATACCCATACATCGAGAAAACATATTCCTCATAAAATCAAAGGTTCATAATCATCATATTGATTATTATCTATTCAATCACGGAACCAATCTGAACTTACTCAAGTATTTTAATATTATCAGCTCGCATTAAAAATAATAACTTTCATCTTCACACATAATGTTCTCAATGCCTACAGTGGCCATGACAGGGCTATACCTACATGTATATATCAAGAAAACACATTCCTCATAAAATCAAAGGTTCATTATCATATTGATCAATCTGTTCAATCTTGGAACCAATCTCAGCATACTCATATGATCAGATAGTAGAAAAATACATGCCAACCTCGCCTAGGGATAAATGTTCAAAATGCCTACAGCAGCCATAGCTGAGCTCGAGAAAACATATTCCTCACACAATCAAGGCTCACAATTATCATATTGATTATCTCGGAATCAATCTGAACTTACTCTTATCATATATTCAGCGAGCAGCATATAGTCGAGGAATAGATACCAATTACATCAACAGATAAGGTTCAAAATGTCTAAAACGGCTGTAGCGAAGCTATACAAAACTTGAGGGAAGCATTATCACGATATTGAGGCACATGAAGAGAGAGAGAGCAGAGAGAAATTGTCTGTTGCTTTTCGGTGTACACCTCGGCAAAGAAATGGCAGTAATTTCCCGTCGACGAGACTGACTTACACTTGGCTACTGAGCTATAATCCAGCGTACTAATGCTTCCCCTGCTTCTATCTCTTCCTCTCTCTCTCTCTCTTTTCTCTTCCTCTCTCTCTCTCTCTCTCTCTCTCTCTCTTTTCTCTTCCTCTCTCTCTCTCTCTCTCTCTCTCTCTCTTTTCTCTTCCTCTCTCTCTCTCCCTTCCTTCCTCTCATTATCTGTCTCTTTCTCTTTCTCTTTCCATCTTACACTTGGCTACTGAGCTTTTATCCAGCGCACTAATGATTCCCCTGGTATGTTCCTCTCTCTCTCTCTTTTCTCTTCCTCTCTCTCCCTTTCTTCCTGTCATTCTCTGTCTCTTTCCCTTTCTCTCTCCATCTTACACTTGGTTACTGAGCTATAATCCAGCGTACTAATGCTTCCCCTGCTTCTATCTCTTCCTCTCTCTCTCTTCTCTTCCTCTCTCTCTCTCCCTTTCTTCCTCTCATTATCTGTCTCTTTCTCTTTCTCTCTCCATCTTACACTTGGTTACTGAGCTTTTATCCAGCGCATTATTATGCTTCCCCTGGTCTCTTCCTTTCTCTCTTTATCTCTTCCTATCATTCTCTCATTGTTCCACTCATTCTCTCTATCTCTTTCCCTTACTCTCTCTCTCTCTCTCTCTCTCTCTCTCTCTGTCTGTCACGGCTGTTCCTCTGCATGTTAAACGCACTTGCCAGTTCACCTTTAGTTGAGCAAGATGATTTCAAGGGTTAGTCTTGTAATACAGACTCTATGAAAAGTGTATGCATGAACTTAGTCTCCAAGATACGTTATATTTAATTCTGAAAGCTGGAAGCTATAAGATTCTTAATTGCCTTCATGAATATAATTTGTTGCATTTCATTTTCAACTTATTATTTCTTTCCCTCAACGTCTTCAAGAAAAATGTGTCACATTTGTTATGATGTGTCATTCCAATAACAGAAAATAAGTACAAAATGAGATTACAAAAATGGTCTATATAGATATAAACTTACATACGAAGTATTAAATGAGATAAATTACATTGAACATTGGAACAGAGAAATGTGATAATTCTAATTCATTACTGGTAAATAGATTGTATATTTTCTTCCAGCTTTTCAGATCCGATTTTCAGCACTCAAGGGTCCTTATCAAAGACTACACCCTGTCTAATGGAATCACTCAACCATGCCTCGTCCTATAGCTCAGGTCACCTGATATTTCCCACAGGGTCATGTGTCATAACAAAACCAGACAGACACGCCCACTTTTTAAAGGGACATGCTACCTTGAAGAGATGCTTTCCACTGCGTTGCAAAATGTTTAATGAAGAGGTAATGTGATTGAGGCGGCATTGAGAGAGACTAATCAGCTAATGGCTGAAATATGGTTATATGGGCATCGGGAGATGTACAGTGTAGGAGACCGGGATGAAAAGGGAGACAGACAAATCAATTATATGAAGCGAAAAAAGGTAAATCGTAAATAGATGTAGATAAATTGATGGGAAAGAGAAATAGAGTGAACCTACTTAATCAAAGAAACTGTGAAGCAAAAGAAAGAGTAGAAGTAAGAAAAGAGAGGGAGAGAGAGGGGGAGAGGGGGAGATACAGGAATTGTGCGGGAAGGGGTAGAAGTGGGATGAGAAGAAAGTTATCATGTAGGCCCATCTAAAAGAAAAGGACAGTAACTAGAGAAAAATGGAATAAATATATAAATTTTACCTTTGTGTATTAAAGCAAGAGGGATAAATTGGAAAGAATAGTACAGTGTAGTGCAAATCAAAATTTTCAATTCTGTTATCACCATTAAAAAAATCGGCCAATGGCATCATTGTGGGGCACTGGAAAATTGTTCTGGGCTTTACATGTACATGTATATTGATAAAAGATAGCCAAAAGAATTCTGCAATTTCAATGCTGTGAAGAATGAGAATTACCAGAACCAAATAATTTCAAANGAGACCGAGATATAAATTATATGAAGCAAAAAAGGTAAATAGTGAATAGATGTAGATAGATTGATGGAAAAGAGAAATAGAGTGAACCTACTTAACAAAAGAGACTGTAGCTGCGTCTGCACTATAGCGAGTTTTTCAATTAGCGCGCTAGCTCTGATCCGGGTGAATAGCCCGATCAGAACTAGCTCGAGCTAATTTGCAGTGCAGACGCAAACAGTGAGCTAATTCACTAAAAAATCTCGAGCTTAACAAGCCCAAGATATCTTGGGCTAGTTTCCAAAACAGTGAGCTAATTTGGGAAATAGCTCACTAACTCGCTCTTATTTGGTACAGTGCAGCTCGCGATAATTCAGCGACTCGGGCTAATATATTCATTCGTTGTGTGGGAGCAGCGGAGCATGGCAGGCCCATTGACGAGCACTCTGTGCGAGTTTCTCCGCACAACAACCACATGCTTATTTTCCTAGACTGCGCACAGGACTAGACCTGAGCTCGGAGAGCGGGCTAATGCAGCTCACGATCGCGCTAAATTGAGGAAAGAGACTAAGTCCGTCAAGCTCGAGATTCCAAACTCGCTATAGTGCAGACCAAGATTGCCAATCTCGAGATTAATTGCAAAGATGGTCGATCGGACTAAAAGCTCGAGATCAAGGAAACTCGGGCTAGTGCAGCGCCGGCTGAAGAAGCAAAATAAAGAGGGGAAGTAAGAAAAGAGAGCGCAAGAGAAATAGAGGAATTGTGGGGGAAGGGTGGGGGGTAGAGGTCGGATGAGAAAAAAAGGTCATCATGTAGGCCTATATAGACAAGCCTATGTAAGAAAAGGACAGTAACTAGAGAAAAATGGAATAAATAACAACAATTGTGTAACTTTAACGCGAGAGGGATGAATTGGTTATAACATACAGTGCAAATCAGAATTCTGAATTTTGTTATCAACATTAAAAAAAATGCCCAATGGACACTGAAATTTTGTTCTGAGCTTTATAGTGATAACAGATAGCCAATAGAACTCAGCATTTTTTATGCTGTGAAGACTGAGAATTACCAGAACCAAACCATTTCAAGTAAAGACGAGAGTAGAATTGAGGGAGAAGAAGGAGGGGGGAGGGAGAGAAAAAAGATTCCTCAAAAGGAACTCGTACTTGTAATCTAATTTTGACATCCTGCCCTGAAAAGATGACTATGGTCTGTTGATATAAATTGATTATTCAATTGGCCCATTACTAGTACAGTAACACGATAAAGTAGTCACTGCACTTATACACTGCACATGCACATATTGTCAACTACATTATTATATTAAAAGCGTACAAGTTACACATAGCTTGCATCAAGCAGGTAATCAAATGTAAGAGCTTAAAGGGGAACTTAACCCAGACTTTAGAAATACAATAATTGAACCGTAAGAGTTTGAGCAATATTGGACAATCCGTTCAAGAGTTATGAATTTTCGAGTTTACATTTCCAGGCTCTCCATGGGCTCTTTAAATTGGCAACCTACCGGCACAAAATGGCTGCCAACATGATGAACTCTCCATTCATACTGTACAAAAGTTTAAAATTGCTCCTCTTTTTGTAGAAAATCATACAAAATTTTACTATATTGTCCAAAGATGATACGGACATATCGATTCTACAAGCATTCTTAAATGAATGATGGTGATTCCTCAATTGAAATAATGATCTTGATCAATTTTTAATGAATTAATTTACAAAGTTAATGAGGAGTTCTCTATGTACATGTATGACATCACAGATTATGCCAAAGATGCCAATTTATGGATACCCATTAGTGGGGGGGGGGGGGGGGGGGATGCAAACGTTAAAAATTCATAACTCTTGAATGGATTGTCAGATTTTGCTCATATATTTACAGTTGTATTTTTTCCACCCTCTGAGAGCACATCAATGTCTGGGTAAATTAAGTTCCCCTTTAATTTTTCCAAAAGTACAGTCATGGCAGCTAATAAAAGTGGGGCAATTCGCACCCAATGGCAATGAATTCATCATTTAACACATGTGCATGTAAATGGAGGGACTCAGCTAATCATAGGAAGAAATGTAATTGAATTGCAAAAGAGGTGTGAACACGAGAGAAGTGTGTGGGAGTGTGTGTTTGTTTAGGGGAAAAAATGTTTGGATGCACATGCATGAGTTATTTTTAAAAAATGTGTTGGTTGGACTGTCTTAAAATAGATCGGAAACGTTGCACTGGATGGTATTTTATGATATTAGAGCTTCCAAGATTGAATGTCCTCATGGGCACAGATAAGTTGGACCTATGCACTATTGGTAAAACATTTAATTGGCATAGGTCCTCAATCTACATAAAAACATGTTTGTGTAAACATGATATAATCTATTTCCGTTAAATTAATTCAAGCGCTAATTCAATGCTCATTTGTAATGCTATTGAAAGGAACCGGCTTGTGATTGTTATGTCCACACATAAAATATGATATATTTAAGTCACAAAGTTCTTCCTACGCACTTGACATATTTTGGTCCTTTAAGATGACTTGGTCAAGAAGGGGGTATGGAAAATGGTCAAAATAGGGGAANCATATTGTCAACTACATTATTATATTAAAAGCGTACAAGTTACACATAGCTTGCATCAAGCAGGTAATCAAATGTAAGAGCTTAAAGGGGAACTTTACCCAGACTTTGATGTGCTCTCAGAAGATGGAGAAAAATACAATAATTGAACTGTAAGAGTTTGAGCAATATTGGACAATCCGTTCAAGAGTTATGAATTTTCAAACTTTAGATTTCCAGGCTCTCCATGAGCTCTTTAAATTGGCAACCTATATGCACAAAATGGCTGCCAACATGGAGAATTCTCCATTCATACTGTACACAAATTTAAAATTGTTCCTCTTTTTGTAGAAAATCAAACAAAATTTTACTATATTGTTCAAAGATGATACGGACATATCGATTCTACAAGCATTCTTAAACAAATGATAGTGATTCCTCAATTGATTGAAATAATGATTTTGATCAATCTTTAATGAATTAATGTACAAAGTTAAGGAGGAGTTCTCTACATGACATCACAGATTATGCCAAAGTTGTCAATTTATAGATGCCCATTAGTGGGGAAAATGCAAACTTAAAAAATCCATAGCTCTTGAATGGATTGGCAGTTTTTGCTCAAATATTTACAATTGTATTTTTTCCATCCTCTAAGAGTACATCAATGTCTGGGTAAATTAAGTTCCCCTTTAGTTTTTCCAAAAGTACAGTCATGGTAGCTAATAAAAGTGGGGCAATTCGCATGTCCCAATGGCAATGTATTTATCATTTAACACATGTGCATGTGAATTGAAGCACTCAGCTCATCATAGGAAGAAAGTTAATTGAATTGCAAACGAGGTGTGAATGAAAAATGAAGTGTGTGTGAGTCTGTGTTTGTGTTTGTTTAGGGGAAAAAATTGTTTGGATGCACATGCATGAGTTATTTTTGAAAAATGTGTTGGTTGGACTGTCTTAGAATAGATCGGAATTCGGAAACTTTGCACTGGATGGCATTTTGTAAAATTAGAACGTCCAAGATTGAATGTCCTTATGAGCACCAATAAGGTAGACCAGGGGCCAATTGCTCGAAATGGTCTTAGCTATTCTCTTCCTGCTAAGACGTCTTAACTTCTTGTAACATCCCCTTAGCATAGACATATCAACGCCTGTGTCTATGTTAGGAGGTTAGCACAAGAAGGGAAGACGTGTTAGCAGCAAGATGATAGCTTAGACCATTTCGAGCAATCTGCCCCTGTGCGCTATTTAGTTTGCATACATGTTTAGGTCCTCAATCTACATAAAAACATGTTTGTGTAACATGATAATCTATTTCCGTTAAATTAAGTCAAGCGCCAATTCAATGCTCCTTTGTAATGCTATTGAAAATTGGAACTGGCTTGTGATTGTTATATCCACACAGTTCACTACATCTGTTGATGAAATATTGATGTATATATTTTGTTTTAAGCGCTTTGCACCATATATTTTGAAAAAGCGCTATATAAGAACTTTTTGTATTGTATTGTAAATATGATATCTAAGTCACAAAGTTCTTCCTACGCACTTGACATATTTTGGTCCTTTAAGATGACTTGGTCAAGAAGGGGGTATGGAAAATGGTCAAAATAGGGGAAAAGTGGGGTACTTTCCTGACACAATATGATTTTTAAAAATAAGTCTTCGAGAAATCGTTCAAGACTGCATTTTATATAATTTTCTCCTGATGACTGGGATAATAATGGTCAGAAAGGGGATAAAGTGGGGCCATGTTCCTGATTACATTATCCAGTGACACAGGCAGGATACTGGTAATAGGGACAAGGGCAAATACAGCTAAACAATTTAAACTCATATTCTAAAAACAATTGAAAGAGTAAGTGCCCACTTAAAAAGTGACCTTTTCCATCTGTTCTGTGATCATTCATAGATCTATAACTTTTATCAAAATGACTAAGTGCACAAGTAAACCATATCAAGCCAAGTTGACAAGCATAAATGCAAAGCATTTTAAATGGCTTCATTTTTGTTAAAAAAAGATAAATTTGATGTACATGTACATTAAACAGGGGGAGATTTCCCTTGTTATTTGTATACAGTTTTGGAACTAATGTCACACAGAACTAATTAGGTTAAAACATAGCGATTTGTTAAGTGCAATCTATGCGCCCTGCATTTATTTATTTCTGATGAAATTGCTGGCTGTTTCATAAAAGATTTATAGTGGTACTTCTCGGGATATGGTTGTGATAGATTGATATAATGTCATAAGAAAGACGAGCCCTACCCATACTATTATTTTACTTTAGCACGAAATCCATAATTCTCAAAGCACTTGACCCACCTCAGATATAGTTTTGTTAGTTGGCACTCAGGTATAGTTTTGTGAGTGGGCACTATGCTGGTACATTTCAGAATGGAATTATCAGTGGTTACACTAAAGCCAGGATTTATCAAATTTCTTTTATCCAATCACATTCATATCTACCATTTCAATGTGTACAATTATCGTAAACTCACATTCAAATATGACCTCTGAAAAAATGAAAGAAAACGAAAGAACTTACCCGACTTCTCTGGGCTTGGAATTTTGTGGAGGCTCGAAGAAGTTCACGAGCAAAATATTCATCCTGATCATCGGTGCCTTGCCCTATTTTACAACAGAAAAAATGAATATATTGAGATGATTTACAAAAATTTGTTGTCAAGGAATAATTATTAACAGCATGTTTTTCATTTGTGAATGTGCAAATATTTTTCAAGGTAATAATTTTCCTGGAATAGCAATGTAATTTACTCCACACGTTTAAAGTAATTCCTATACATTTTCATAGATGTGTAGCAATTATTAAAAAAAAATTTTGGTCCAGATTGTAATCACTATTCAATTTTTTTTTTTTGTAAATTGTTCGATTTATAACTTTACAAAACTTGAAGAGAGTTTCACATTCTCAAAATGTTATGGATTAAAGTAAAGTAAAACTACACTCCGGTATTAAAGTTTAATTTAAAATAGCACAATCACAATTTCACATCCAATGTCAGTAAAAATTGTCTTATTTTTTTCCCTCCATTCCTCCTCTCTCTTTATCTCTCTCTCTCTCTCTCTCTCTTTCTAATGTCCACACACACATGTGCATACAAACACAATCACATATTACACATACAGACATTCCCATTCTCTCTTTTCCTCTCCTTCCATCTATTCCTCATATTTTTCTATCTGTCCCTCACTCATTCTCTCTATTTTTTCACACAACACACAAATAACCTATGTACAGTCAATCTAATCATCTCCATTTTGTTGAAGCTGTAATAGAGCACGCAAAATAAAGTGATGCTACACTGCATATCACTGAATGTAATTACAAGCATGTTAAAGTACACGTAGCATATGGATTAGTAGGACAGCCGCATGCAAGACCTTAAAGGGGAACTTCACCCAAACATTGATGTGCGCTCAGTGGATGAAGAAATATATGATGGTCAATCTGTGAAAATTTGAGCAAGATCTGACAATCCATTCAAGAGTTATGAATTTGTTTTGATTTACATCCTTCATGGGCTCCTCAAATTGGCAACGTACAGGCACAAAATGGCTGCCAACATGGAGAACTCTCCATTCACTCTGTACACGGAATTTCACATTTTCTTCTTTTTCTCGAAAAGTAGACAAAATTGTACTCTTCTCTTCAAATATGGACATTTTAATTCTTCTGCATGCATTTCGGAATGAATTTTGTTGATTGATTGTCTACTTTTGGAGAAAAATACCTGGGTAAAGTTCCCCTTCAAAGTCTTGTATAGCTGATAAAAAAAAGCACAAATGCATTCTGCTGTCAAGCAAAACTCATACATTAAAAAATTATGATTCAATGTGAATTTTTTTTTTCAAATGTTGATTCTTGATTAGTCCCCTTTCCTGCAATAAAATTTACAAATAGGCGGGTTTACTATAAATAGATTCAAATTTTATGCATACCTCTGACACAAAGGTTGTTCTTGAGAACGCTAAAGCTTGCCCAAGGATTGCCCGACATAGCAACAAGTATTGTATGCAAACTGGATCCCAAGTATTGTAATCTTATTGTTATCAACCGGTTTAAGGAATACTACGTAAATACGTTCGTTGGCAAGGAAAACACATAAATTTGAATATATAAGTAAACCCTCCTATTCGGGGATTCAATCACCTTTTTAGATAATCCATAATGAGCTTTTTCATTCTCAAATGCATTACATTTACAAACATTACTTAGACGGTTGAACCAATCTTGAATTACAAGCATAGTGGGCAATGCTGTCTTTAACCATGCAATTCCCATCATAAAACAAGAGCCACGAAAACTGGCAATTGCCTTTATATTGTAGTTCTATCTTTCTTTCATTAGTCTAAGCCCATTGGGGATCACAAAAAAAAAACTGAAAGCATAATTGCACCTAAAAATTCCTCTGGATAATAATGATGATAAGCAATAATGATAATAGAGAAATCACATGCAGGCATGCTGCTTGTTGCCGAAGGCTAAGAAACAAAAACTGTTCAGATTCCCTCTAACGGTATTTAAAAAAAAACACAGGTCGGTTGAATGCTTTTTTGTTTGTTTTTTTAACACAATGTACACTATTTATGCGGCAAATAAGATTCCAAAAGAGGATGAAAAGCCAAAGCGCGTCTGAAAAAGTCTTTTTGAGTCAGACTTCACATAATTACTAATGATTTTACTGTGATTTTTCAATTTTCCTAAAAAGCAAGAAAAAATAGACTAAAAATTGGGTCTGGCCCTTTTTAGAAGGTTGGTCAGAGGAGGCAAGGAATAACTTTACAAGTTTTAGACATTAAGGAAACTTTTCCATTGTTTACTAAACAGTTCTTTGTGAAAAAGTTGCTATGCAAAATATATTCTGTATAGCAATCCTACTAAAATACATAGCACATTGTGATGTTTTAGCAGGAAAATTATCCCCTGGGAGGGCATCCAAAGAATTATTTTTTCAGGCCTTACAGTATGTCAAAATGCACCGCTCAGCAACAAATGCAAGTGTAATTAATCAAAATCGTCTGTTTTTTACATGAAATTCTACAGCGCTTTGTGTGTAGAGGGTCGGTCATTCGAGAGCATCCAAACAATTCTTTCAGGCCTTACAGTATGTCAAAATGCACCGCTCAGCAACAAATGCAAGTGTAATTAATCAAATTCGTCTGTTGTTTTTTACATGAAATTCGACAGCGTTTTGTGTTGGAGTGTAACCATCGCTTCTGAATCTCCTTCTGCTGGCCCATTCTCACCAGAGAGGGCGCACTTCAATTTTCTGCAGATAACAACATTGAGGGAAATCAGCAAAGTTTTACATCTCGATTGGAATAAACTTTAAAAAAGAATTGAACTTCAAATCAGAATGCTTTTTTACTATCATAAATTTTCTTACACCCAAAGGCTCCTAACTGACTACTGTACTATGTAGTAACTTCTAACAAGTTATTCTTTAGAGTTAATATTCAGAAATAAAGCCTGTTCATGAAGAATTTCAGGCTGTTTGAAGATGCTTGTTAATTGGGACAACACATTAGAAAATGACAGTGAACATCGGCATAATTACATGGGCTTTTTCTCGTTCGCTCGAGAGCATCATAATGAGAAGATTATTATATTGTCATCAATAAAACCTGAAGAGCAATTAACATCTGTCAAAGGTTTCTCAGAAATAAATTATAATGGTAGAGTGCTAAGCAAATAGGGTTTGGAGAAACAATATAAATACTGATTTGTTCCTGACATAAGTATGGGATGATTTAAGAATATTTTCAAACAATTTAATTTCACTTTTGCCTGTATAATACAATTTTTTATCAAAAATAGCAATATTTTATAATAAAATCATCACTTATTATAGACTCCAACAATGAGTATTTTCAAATCCATACAAAAAAAACTTTACTGCTACCCCCCCCCCCCCCCCCCTTGCACTATAAATTCCTCAGTATTACAATATCATTACTTGAAATGGGTTACAATGATTTTCTTGATATTAAATTCATACCAGGGATATATCACATACTTATGCATTAATTTCATAACTGGCTCTTTGAGCTAGTTCCTTTGAAAATAATAATAATAAATCTTTTAAATAAAACAAAATCAATAAAATAAATACATCTCTATGTACAGAAGATACTTACATAATACAAGACTTTATCGTATCCAAATTTAATTGAGATAATTCATATTAAATATCCAATAGAAAGTGATGAACTTGACCTTGTTTTAAAAGTTATCCATAACATATTCACAACGGTGCTAGCAGTATAATGACAAACTTGGAAGTTCGGTAAATTAGCAAAACACATATCTGAGTGATCCCAAAATCTGGTATAATCTGCCACGTACCGCAATTTCATCATAGCATCATGAAAATATCAACTCCACACGTATCCATGTCCAAAAATCAGCCTACACAACGTGAACTAGTAAGTAACTACTTCCACTTAGTAGTCTCGGCCCATTAAACCCACTGTTACTATTAACAGAGTAAAAAATAATACATGAGGCTAAGGGCCATTTGCCCCCCCATCAAAGACACCCCTTTGAAATAGCCCATGTGAGCTTAAAAATAGACCGAGCAAAATGTATTAAGGGCAACATTTTCTGGAGGTAAATGTAGAAAGAGCCTTCCTAAATGAAAAAAAGAGAGTATTTTTACTCTGGTCGCCAATATACAAACTATTGCTAATATCATCTAAGCAATTAATACATCATAAAATCTTTTTAAAGTCACATTGATTAAAGCTCCTTTATTTCACACTCCCAAAAACATCACCAGTGTTCCATCGTTTTGTGCATCTATTCTTCTTTGTATATTTTATATTTATTTTGCATTTTACTTGTTGATATTGTTCATGCTCTCTGTGTCATTTTATTGTACTATCAGGACATTGATGTAAAACAGCGTATTGCTGATATTTTGTACCTGTATAAATATATTCGAATAAATAAATAGATAAAAAATTAATTTCTCACAGATTCTCTGATATAATTGTGACAAGACCTAAAAGAGTTTGCGTACAAAGACTACACCATCTATCTATCACGAGATAAACAAACTTTTTTCGCTGTTGAACCTCATCGCCATAGTGCTCGGCCTGCGACGGCTCAAACGGTTTTAATCACATCCTGTGCAGGCTGGGGCTATTTTAGAGTGCCACGTCACTCGTTGCACTTCATCTATATCCAGCTATTATTACACAAGAGATCAAGTTCATGTCAGACCACCAGAATAGTTCCGAAAGAATGACACGATATAAATTTAATATGATAACAAAGAGAACACAACTTTTTAATGTTTCGACATCTTCAGCTTAAATAATACTTACAAATTAGGGTTTATGTAGCATTTAAGGCAATTAGCAATATGTGAAAAATGTGATTTCATGGCAATTGAACCCATCTTTCCGTTTTCCATCTCATTTTCATCTGCATCATCATCTTCATCATCATCATCTCTATCATCATCGTCATCTTCATTGTTTTTTTTGTTTGTTTGTTTGTTTTGTTTTTCTTCGTTTCATCCTACTTCCTTTGTTTTGTTACATTACCATAATGGTTTTTTTTTAAATACTATACAGGTATAAGCAATATCTGTGCTCTTTATGTTAAATCCTAATACAAATTTGCCGCAAAATAGTATTGTAGCACTACATGTAAAGAAACCATTGCATTGTATTTTTTAATGAAGGACATGTATCATACAAGCTTGCTTTTCAACATGTCCTTTTCTGTTTTTGTTTTATTTTTTTTTGCAAATCTGCAAACTTTATACTAAGTATAATTCTATGCCTTAAACATTCATTTTCTTTTTTTTCTGGTAAAAATGTATTAATATATATTCATGTTCATTTAATTGTTTTGTTTGTTATGAAAAAAATGAAAGAAACAGAATAAATAAATATATCAATATCAATCAATATCAATTAATCAGTTAATGAGGTACAGTATAACAATTGAGAGGAATGAAAACATTAAAGGTCAAGTAGAGGACAGTATCCAAGCTGAAGATGAAAATGAAGATGAAGTGCTGCCACTTCCAAACATGTTCTTATCAAAAAGTTGTGTTATCTTTGTTATAATATCACACAAGAATAGTGTGTCACATGCGTCACAGACCTGCCAACCTTTCAAAATGAAGAAAAATGGGTACATGGCAGGAATTTTGGAATGCCTGTGAGCGCCTAACTGGCTTGCTCGGCAGTTATAGCCAGGGTAATAATATGGTACCTAGTATCAAGCGCAGTAGAGTATATGCATATAGTGATTGCACTATATAAATGGACCTATTATTATTATCATTATTAAAAGAAATATTACTATCAGTCAACATTTCAACAAAAAAATATGTCTCTAATATTTTCCAAAAATCTTACTTTTCAATAAAAAAAAATCTATTCTGTTGCTTTTACTCTCCAAAATCTTACTGAATAAGATAGAATTTTACTGGTTGGCAGGTATGGCACGGTTCTGTTTTCACAAACCAAAAGTTATTGTAGTAGGGAAGATCCGCATTGACATACATGTACAGTATAGATTTTTGGAACTATAAACTCACTTCATGAACAGTGACTATAACAGTTGGAACTTTTTTCCAGTGGCTTGAATGAAACAATTGTCAGATAGTCTTCCTACAAGTAAATTTGCCACTTTTTGTCACGTTCTGAGGAAATATCAAGACTTTATACCTTTTCTCCCAGTAATTTAATTGTTTTCTACTTTATTCTAACTGTTATTGTAAAGGGCTATGGTACTCTTTGTTTTTACCACTATTTTTTAGAGATAATCTATTTCATTATCAAAATAGAATTCAAAGTGACATTAAAATTTGCAATTTTAGGTAATGAGTGTAAGATTATAAGAAAGGAAAACACCTTGAGATAGGGCTATATATGTCTTAATTTTTGTACCCTATATGCTATTTGCCAGCCCTTCCCTCCCTCTCTTTTTCGGACATCCTTCCTCTACCCTCCCTCCATCCCTCTCTTTTGCTTCCCCCACTCTCTCTCCCTCTCTTCCCATCCTCCATATCTCAGTACAATGTACTGGAACTTCCCTCAACCTTTTCTTTGGATGTACTGTAACCAAAAAGAGCATTACACATAAAGAAAGCAAAATCATTTAGGATACATAATCAGAATACTCTCCAGACATAACAACACCCAGTCTACATGGATCAAAATTCTCGCAACCAACAATAAATCCATAGAAGCGCTGAAAGCTTTCAGCTTTCACTATAAACAACTCATCTAAACTGGAGTGCCCATGGATATTATGGATATTCATGCTTGTGTCATTTTCACCAGGTTTCAGAAAGAAAAATCAGCTGGTTTCACACTTTATTTCATATTACACCATGGGGTGTTACTATGTTGCAGCAAATTGTCGAAGGAATAATAATTGAAAGATTTCCATAGATCATAAATGTCATTAGCTTCCCAAACCGGAAGTCATTTTCCCGCCCCAAACAGATCGATATGGACCTAATCATAAGTCCAGGGAGATGGGTATTTTAAAGTTTTCCCTGGTGAGACATTGATATCGCCTATTGTTGGTGGCAAGAACTATTACCTAATAAAGCATTCAATTCCCTCTTGTTCTCGCCTCTGGCCAAGGCTTCTTGCTGTCTGCAATACCCTGTGCTGCATAGCCTAGCTGTAAAAGGCTTGAAACGAAAATGGCTGCCATTCAGACTACGAGCCGCTTCAGCGGTGAGGCCTCTATTCAGACGATCACAGCATTTGTTTTGTTTGAAGGAATTGACCAATCAGGTATGCTCTCGAGATGACGTCATTTCTCTTCTGTGAATAAAGGCATTTGCGCAGAGTCCGCAATTCTCTGCATGGCTAGTCTAAGGCTCACAGACTCGCAACACTCGTAAATATACAGCATTCTACTGACGATTGCAACCGCGAGAAAACCTTTGTATCCCCCATCCCTCCTTACAGCAAACCTCTCTATACCCCTCCAAATTTTCACTTCCCCCTCTCTCTCTCTCTCTCTCTCTCTCTCTCACCTTCTCTGTCCAACTCCCCTTCGGCCATTTCAGCCCTCCTTCTTTAATTCGTTCATCCAAAAGAAAATGCACACCACTTGCTTAAATCAATCACAATCTCCGCTAGACAGAGTAACAATCAATTTATCAAATTATACGGATCACAATTGATTGATTAGCTCAACTTCTAATTAACTTGTCAAGGGCCATTTATCATCAAGCTTGTATGTTCTTCCATCATTTTTCCAGATCAACAGTGAGGGAATTGATATGAAAGGGTATAAGTCAAGGAAACAATATCAAGTTTATTTTGTGTCTGTCAGGCATCAAGTGGCTGAGGGGATGAATATGGATGAAAGCCGATTGTGACTATTTTTTTTTTCATGAATTTGACTCGGCCATATCTAACTTATATGCTCTGTTCCAAAGGAAAAGCACTTCATAATTCCATGAAAACAAACATTTCCAATATAAAAAACTAGAAGATATAAATTCAAGAACACAACTTCAGAGGATTATCATTTTTTTTTTCATTTTTATTTAGTTATTATAATTGAAAATACCCCCCAAAATTTCAGAAACCTTACAACATGACATTTGTTAAAAGATTGATAACTTTTTTTTTCTGCTCTGAATCCTTTTACCCACCATTTTGAACAAGAATTTATCCAAATTTAGAATTTCAATTTAAATTTAAAAATCAATTTAATAATAATCATAATAATACACAACATTTATATAACGCTTAATATAAAGTGTTTCTAAGCGCTCTGTACATTATTACCCGCCTATAGCATGGCTACTATTCGGTGCTCACTGCATTCAAGGAATTTCTTCTTACTGGTACCCATTCACCTCACCTGGGTTGAGTGCAGCACAATATGGATAAATCTGAAATTCTCATGCTGCAATCACATGCCCCAGGTCATCCCGATTCAAGACAATTCAGAGTTAAGTTGAGTCCTCTATGATCTGATTTGTGTCCCTTTATGTTCAGGGATGGTTAATCAGGTCCCAGAGAACTCAACTAGACGAATGGAATGTTGTTCAAAAGCTGCAATTTATCCAAAGTTGCAGTTGATCGCAATGCCCATACAAAATCATTGTTTCATGCGCATCTTGTTAAATGTCCATAACGTGCACAAATAAAAATGCGTGTTACAATTTGCAAAGTTGCAGTTGATTTTGAACAAAATCCCTGAAGAATTATATTGACTTAGGGGGTGTTGTTCAAAATCAACTGCAAATCAATTGCAACTTTGGAAATTGTAACACGCATTTTCATTCGCTCGCGGTATGCACATTTAAACAAGACGCCCATGAAACAGTGATTGTGATTGGCACATTCCGATATCAACTGCAAATTGCAATAAATTTTTGAAAAACACCCCCTTTATAGAGTGATATGACTGTGGCTTTAAGGGTGTACATACTTGGGTACTTCTTGTACATCTTCAACTACAATCACTGTCTACATACACTCACCTAGTGCTACATGCAGGAGAGCATTACCCGGAGCTACCAGGGCGTGACTCTTAGAGCGCCCTCTCGGTTTCCCTTCGATCTTCAATCGTTGCATGGCTCCTCAACCAAATTCGATCCACACAAATCCTCATTCGCTCAGAAGGTTGGCACAGATATCCACACACTTTGGTCAAAACTCATTGATTACAAATCATTGTCAAAGCATCCGATGAAAACAAATTTGCTCCAGCAAGTAAACTGAACTGCTCCCATTAGACTCCGATCCGACTCTGACTTATACAGGCTATCCCTAGGTATAGTTGCAAAAGAGCTCCAAATCAACAGTCAAAAACCTTGCTTGACAAGCACACGATCAGTTTGCCTACAAAATGAATCAGTATGTTTTACATTTTGTCCATATCCTAGACTGCCATTACATGAACCAATAATAGTTTTAAAATTCGGACCTCTTATTTTCTTCATTCCTTGACAGCGCATCACTGTCTGGGGTATGTTCCCCTTTAAGACATCTTTTTGAGAAGACAGTTATTATGACAGATCAAGACGAACACCCATCTGTAAATTGAGACGTCCATAGAACATTGCAACAAGAAACCAATAAAGTAATGCATTTCAACATATATCTATATAGTGCAAGACATCACATCATTCCCTGACAGCACATCAATGTCTGGGGGATGTTCCCCTTTAAGATATCTTTTAGAGAAGACATATATTATGACAGATCAAGACGTACACCCACCATCTGTAAATTGAGACGTCTATAAAACACTGCAACAGAAAACCAAAGTAATGCATTTCAGCAGGTCTCTATACCGCAAGACAGCACATCATTCCCTGACAGCACATCAATGTCTGGGGGATGTTCCCCTTAAACGCATCTTTTTGAGAAGACATATTATGACAGATCAAGACGGACACGCACCATCTGTAAATTGAGACGTCTATAAAACACTGCAACAGAAAACCAAAGTAATGCATTTCAGCAGGTCTCTATATTGCAAGACAAGCACACCATTCCCAGACAGCACATCAATGTCTGGGGGATGTTCCCCTTTAAGACAGCTTTTTGAGAAGACAGTTATTATGACAGATCAAGATGGACACGCACCATCTGTAAATTGAGACGTCTATAAAACACTGCAACAAGAAACCAAAGTAATGCATTTCAGCAGGGCTCTATTCTTCAGGACAGGCACCCCACATCTCACATTACCCTTCTTAGCATTTTTCGTCCGCTGCGAAACAATGCCAAATAGATACTGTAGCATGTTCCTCGAACAAGGCAAGGATGGGGTGATCGTGCCTTCTCAGTAATCGGACCAACACAATGGAACCGATTTCCTTTACCAATTATGACAAATTGAATCAACAGAATCCTTCAAGTCCCATTTAAAATCGCATCTGTTCTTACCTGACTAATTATTTTATGCTTTCTATTTTGTTCGGGAAATTCTCTCTCTCTGTAAAAAAAAAAATGTTTGTTACTTTCTATTTCCTTCATGTTTTTACTATTTGTTTATTTTGTTTTCCTTGTTTCTCAAGCGCCATGAGCACCATATGGTGGACCTGTGCGCTATAGCCACCATTATTATTATTATTATTATTATTATTATTATTATTATTATTATTATTATTATTATTATTATTATTATTATTATTATTATT
>BQKZ01000713.1:107291-147404 GCA_036244855.1 Temnopleurus reevesii
TATTGGATGGCTTCATTTCATGAAATACCGGGAATATATAGGGCCTATATTGCCCTAACTCGTGCAATATTCCCTGGTATTCCATTTATTGCCATCCAATATTATATAATTAATGTGTTGTAGTGCCTCGATCGTGTGGTATTTCTCAGAAAGTGCATATTATAAATACTTATTATCATTATCCATATTATTATAATTATTATTAAAATTACTATTACTATATCATCATTATCATTATTATAATTGTCATCATTATAAACATGTTCACATCTCCATGAGATAGCAAGCACATTATACATTTGCATGCTAAATCCTCCGACATAAGATTCAAAATCAAATTCAGTCATCCAAAATAAACTGCAATATGATTTGGTCATATCTTCATTACATGGATCTATCCTATATCTGCAATATGGTGCAGGATGACTAAAAATGAATGGTATGAAATCAATGATTCTTTGTACAAATATTTTCAAATTGTTTATAAGGGATTAGGCTGGTCACCTTTATTTTGTTCAAGCATTGTTGAGTTCCTTTATTAGTCCCTCCTTACTCTGTGATTGGCTGCCCTTCACATCCTGTTCTTTTCTTTCTCTCTATCTCCTCGTTTAGCTATTTCTATATACTTGTGTGTTCACTCATTTCCTTATCATTTTGCTTAATATATGATTAAGATTCTGCTAGGATCGAAAGCTCAAGCTCTTTTTTACTTCATTCGGGTTTATAGGCAAAGATCAGTGCTTGTAAAACATACTCAAAAATAAAAGCAGAATAAAATAAAACAATGATTAAAAATGCCATGTGACACCTACACTTATTATTTTTCAATGCCATTTATATGCAATATGCAATATTTTGCCCTGGTATTACTTGTTCAATCCCTGCTCATAATGAATTCCTGTCCAAAGCCTGAAACACAACCTGTGGGGGTGAAAATCACCTTGCATATTGCAGATTTGATGAATAATTAAGTCTCATTTTCTAGTATAATACCTTTATTTAATGGATTTTTTCTGTGCAATTTTCACAAAATAAGAAATATTGCTCCAGGATCAGATTCAGTATACTGATTTGGGGTTCATAATGTGCAACATCAAAAAGGTGTCGGATCAAAAAGGTGTCGGAACAAAAAACAGTGATGAATTAGATTGCTTGTGATATACCATCATATATTGGACTAAAATAGGTGTTTACTCTGAAGAGTATGATAATGGTAACTATCTTTTTAAAGCGCGCAGGTCCGTCATATTATTTTTTTCAGCACATTGTTGGCCTTGATACTCTGCTACAGTTGTACATGTACTGATAATTAACGCCAATTCTAGCTAGTGATAGATCTTCACCATTTTCTGCAATATATATTTGCAACCACACAAACACTTATGCCTTTTAAGGCCTGCAAGGGAAAGACTACCTTCTCTGTGATTGATTTTAGAGCAATCTCTCTCATTTGGGGATGGAAATTGAATTCCAAGAGTCGATGTTAAACTAAAAAAGCCTTGGGTGTCGCAACTGTGTATAAAGTCTGCAAGTGCCAGACTAAATTCTGTGATTGATTTTAGAGCAATCTCTCTCCTCATGTTTTTTGGGGGATTGAAATAAAATTCTAAGAAGTAGTGTAAAACTGAACATCTTCGGCTTTACAGCATATAAAGTCTGTGAGGGCAAGACTACCTTCCCAGTGATTGATTTAAGAGCAATCTCGGTCATCATGTTTAAATCTTTCAACCCTTTTGGGGGACTGAAAATGAGTTCACAGAGTCACCTTGGCTTATATTCCAATTGTGAGGTTTAACTTTAATCATGTCTAAGTAATTTGTCATTTAGACCATTGGTTGACTTCAATAACCCTAGTCTAAATAACACTGGCTTGGCCAAACCCAGGTCTTAAATGGGTCAAGTCAAACCCGCTATCGAAATACGAGCCGTGGGTTTAGCTTGTGGGGTCTGTGAGTCCAAGACTAAATTCTGTCACTAATTTCAGAGCAATCCCGCTCATGATCATATTTGTATCTTTCTACCCGGTTTGGGGTCCGAAATTCGATTTAAAGAGTCAGTGTTAAACCAAACAGCTTGGCTTTTGCAGCAGGTCTGCAAGGGAAAGACTAACTACCCTTCGATTGATTTTAGAGCAATCTCGCTCATCATGTTTAGTTCTTTCATCCCTGCTTGGGAACCGAAATTGAATTCCCAATATTCCTTGCCCAGTCATGTGCACGAATATCCAATCAGATTTTCATCGGCTTTTCCGCAAGGTACTTGTATATCAATGAGGTGGAAATTAAAGAAGCATCTTTAATATGCTGGATTGTACAGCGAGTAATTTTCTTACGAGTAATAAATACTGTCTGATGATTTTTTCTTTCTATGGAAGAAAGGAAATTATTGTACTATTGTATAGTCCGTATCATATGTTTCATATACTGTATAAGCCCATATTTTCGCAGTTTGGGACCAGTTTGACATTTAAGCATGCTGTTATCTTTGCTGTTTTGGCAGTGTTTGTAAGTAAATGAATCATGTGGAAATTTTTACGAGGCTGCAAGAATACAACCACTGCGAAAATTTCAGCCTATACAGCAATTTATTATGTTTTATTTTCACTGTATAAGGTTTTACTATGTGTATTTGTAGTTTGAGTATTCACCCAGTATAACTTGCATAGCAGGATGTGGCATGTACACGAAACTATCCTATCGTTTTTATGAAAATTTGAACAAATATATAAATAAATAACTACTAAAAAAAATGAGACTAAAAGAAAACTGTGACTACATGGCATGAAATTCCCTTTGATGGGAACCATTCTATCGAGCGTCATTACGATCAATACTTCATGACTTTAGTCATGAGTGAAACTTCGCTAGACAGAAAATATTGGTTGAAATAAAGAAATCGTCAATTGCGAAAAATCATCAATATGCACTATACACTGTACATGTATCAATTGATTTTCTTTTCCAAAAATGCCAAAATCAATCAAAAACTCCTTCAGAAATATGCTCTTTAATGTGGTTGTATGATGCCAATACTACTACCTTTGATTTAAATCATCAAGTACACATAGATGTTCCAATTTGGGGGTTTCCCAAATTGAAGTTTTCTATTGCAGCTTACATAATGTAAAAGCCAGAATTATAACAAACATAAACTTCACTTAGTTTCAAACCTTTTCACACATAATCATCCAGGTGTAATATTGATATTTTGAAGGATTGTTGTGTTAGGGTCTGCAAATATTCTGAAGAGTGAGAAAAAAATTTGTATTCATGGTCAAGCAATTTTCAAAAAAGTATTAAAAACCCTTTCATAAATTTAAGCTACAGAACCAATTAACTGTTAGAATAGAAAAGTAAAACAAGAAAAATGTCAGACACTAAAAAAACACTTCAATTTCGTCTTTGACATACATGCAGTCAAACACAACTTTCTGGCAACACCCCCCTAAATCCTGGACATGCTAAGGTCTGATATACCACAGCTCAATACAGTACTAGTGCCACAGTAAATTAACAGGCTAGTATAATCTAGGAGACACTGCCATAGAATAATTAAGATCATTATCTCTGTTCAAAACAAAGTAATAAAGCAGACACAAGAGGCGTTCATACTATTAATTCAAAGATATTTTGCTTGAGATGTAGACACTGATGTACAATGGCACTTGTGAATCTCGAGGAACGTATACAGCTAACTCTGCCTACATCTAAGTCGAAGATCTTCGGATCTCAAAATATATTTGACTTGGGAGAAATTTGACTTCTAAAGATTAGAGGTAAAAACAGAAGTTTTATATGGTTTGTTAAAAAAATCATTTGTTAGGCAATTATTCGACTTAGACATGTTCCACTCACAATGTAGGCAGAGTTGACTGCATACCTGCCAGGTACCAATTCATCTCACCCGGGTTAAGTGCAGCATAGTGCGAATGAATTTTTTGCTGATGGAAAGGAATTGAAGCAGTGAATTCTGGGATGATTGGCAACAATTTTCAATTCAATTTCAATTTTCAATCCGATATCCATTTTCAATTCAGTTACAGTTTTATTGAAGCAAAAATCACACAAAAATCAATAGCAAAAAGTTTAAATCGTTCACACTTACAATGTCCATTTAAGATGTTCAATTCAATTTATTGTTCACACTTCAATGGGGTTTTCATAATTATCATTATTTCATAATTATCACACTCTGACATGTGATTTCAACTATGATACATGAATTATAAAATCACGTCAGCAAAACAAATTATTATTCCTATCCTGTCAAGATCGCAAGGTTTTGCCATCGTGCAAACGCCCCTACTGTGTATGGAGTCAGCAAGAGCTGCATTTATTATCAAATTTCAATATTGACAAGAGGGTATGAGATGTACATATTGTATACTTGAAACAAATGCTAAGTCCAGAATTGACCTTTTATTATGAAACTCCATGGGATGAGACAAAAAGAGGAATAATTGTGCAGAATTTCATTAAATCCTACTATAAGATTCATCTACTCTTGTGTGTATGTCCAGGGAATAATTTTGATTTTCAAATTTGATGAGCAGTTTTAGATGTTGAGGAAACAGTTCAGTACATTTGTATGTACAGTTCTATGTGAAAAAGTTGTGACACAAAAAATAATCTGTGTAGCAATCCTGCTGAAATGCATAGCAAAATGAGATGATATACCAGGAAAATTATTCCCTGATGTTTGTTTGTTTGTATGTTTGGATGCATCAATCTATCAACCTCCACTCTACTGCATCAGTCATCGCAAAATTTCACTGGATTCCATTTTTTGCAGTAAAAGAATGTATTAAAGCTGAATATGAGATCATGTAGAGAATATATAAGGGGAGGAGAGGAAAGGTTTAAAGACCTATAAAAATATAAACTAGTTCTTCAAATAAAACCTACCATAATGAGTTATCAATTGCATATGAAATATAATAGTCTGCATATATTTTATCAGCTCTATACAATATATTCTAGAGTAATTACTCTCCCAGGCCTCGACCAGGACAACATTAAGAAATTAAATCTATCTACATGCATACTGCAATTCAAAATTTACCAATCGTATCCCTTCAAAAATTTTAATGAGAAATGGACCAAAGAGGAGAGAAATTTCTTATATTCATTGAAAAAAAAGCAGCTACACCAATTATGTATATCTTTCCCTGTAGCAAGATATTGAATGAAAAGTGTATCCACAGCGTCTTAAAATCTCTATTGTGTAGCCTCAATGAAAAAGGATCTTGAACCACCTGCCGACATAGGCAATAAACTTTCATCCCAGCCCATCTCGCAAAGAATCTCTCAAAAAAATTAGATAAGCTTTCGCATAATATTCCTCAGCTAACAAGCTTTCTTCAAAGTAACAAAACTGTATTTATTTAATGTATTTATCAAATCTCTCTGGAGATATAGATCTACTCTTCTTTCAAGATTCCCCCAGAGACACATTTTACCGTAAAAAGCTTTCAAACGATTTTTTTATGATATATACCTTCCTAATGCAAAATTGTAATTGTATTTTGGACATTTACAGTGCATTTACAACATGTGTTTTATGACACTTTTCAAATTTGCAAATTGAATAATGGGGGGAAACACCCCATAAAAATGTTTTAAAATCTCACTGCTACATGTTTTTTTCTTGATAACTATTAAAGGGAGTTATTACATTGTATACTCCCCGTGCACCTACATGTACAAGGAAAATAAAGAAAATGCGCTCAATAAACATTGAAGTTTTGAATAAAAATCCAGTTCATGCTGGAAGTGATATTTCTGATGGAGAAAATGCAGGGGAAGACAGATTTTTATTTCCTTCTTGCTTGTCAAATGAATTCCCCCCCCCCCCCCCCCCCCCGTTATCACTTTTATTTCCCGATGGTAATACTGGAACAAAAACAGCATCTTACTGGCATCTTGATGTAAAATAAAGTGAAATTTTGAAGATGATTTGCTGAATAACATGAGCTGTGCATGATAAGTTTCCCTTAATTCCCAATGGTATATTCTGACAATCAACTCAGCATCTTAAAATGACCATAGATGAAGTCATTATCCAGAGGTGCTTTATTGCAGGAATATAGTAAGTAGTACGAATAGTATGATGTGGGTAATAAAGTTTAATATCATCTAAAAACTAGAAAATCAAGAACACTCATTGTTAAATCTAAAAGGCAATAAATTTTTGTGTCTGTCATCTGTACATGGCTAAATATTGGAGAGGAAAGGAAGACAGTGGATGAAGAATTTTAATCGTTTTTATGTGGATATATAAATTTTCTGCATATCAATTTTTTGTATATAGCTAAATAAATCAAATTGTAGACAAAAGGAGAACGATGGATGAATGAATGACCATCTCTTAAAATAAAAAAAAACCAAGTTCAAAAGTTGCTACATTAGTTCAAAAGGGATTACATTGTTGTTAAATGTAGATAAAAATTTAACAAAAAAAGGAATTGAAAATCAAATTCACAATCTTTCAATCTTACAATCATTACACCAGTCTCTGTAAAGCATTGAGCAGAAAAAAAATGCTATCCAATCCATATGTGGGAATTGTTTGTTTTATTCTTCAGTAGAAGTATAAAGACCTGGATAAACAATCTGGTACATGAATCTTCGTGTTCCAATACCTTGGAGGTTCTAGAAACGCTTAAAACCAAAATTACCTCGGGAAAGAGTCCAATTTTGGTTTGTATATTTGCATCTCCCTTAATAAATAATGCATGGAGGAGAAAATTGCAATATTGAGCTACTTTACTTGACAAACAGGTCTGTAGGATACTTGGAAAAGCAGGTGTTTTTTCCTTTTTTTCTATAAAGAACTTCAAGGAAAGAGTAGCTTGAGAGGTTGACAAACAACTAATCACTTGTAACTACAAAAAGCTTCAACAAATACTTCGGATATGAAAATGTTATGAAATAATCTTCACTATTTAGTTTAATTTAATTAATTTAATTATTTACTTTAATTTAATTAATCCCGTGCCTTAAAGTAGTAAAACATTATAACAATTTTGAACTCCCAGCAAAATCTTCCCCAAACAAATTTAGGGGAGGATTATTCAAAGCATGGCCATTCCAACCTTGGACAGTAAAAAAAAAATCAATATTTTAGCATAAATTGATTTTCTCGAATTCACTGAATTTCAGCCAAATTTACAAATTAGCGGGCTGTTCGTTTCATGTTCTTGAGAGATCATTATACACAAATCTATGGGCATTGAATGAAAATTCTAGCGATTCATAGATGTGAAATTAGCAAAAATAAATTCCAAGCAAAAATGTCGGCTCAGAAAATATTCAGAAGCAAGAGTAAGGTTTTCTCAGAAATGATCTGAATATAAAACCTTTATCAATATATCAATTAACTCCAGAGCTTGAAGGAAAAAATAGGAACTAAATACAGTGTAAGGAAGTGATGATCAGTTGATACAAATCTTCTTTCAATGAAGTAGACAAAAATATTGCTTCAAATAATATGATCCTTGAATATTCACAAACAAAAGTGTTTGCACAGATGGAACTCCTCAAAATGAAGATCAATCCAAAGAAAATGTTCCTTCAACAAGATAGACAGAACAATCTCCAAATATGATCAATGAATATTGATAAACAAATACATATTACACAAACGGTACTCAAAGTGAAGATCAATCTAAACAAAATCTTCCTTCAAGAATATAACAAAACAATTTTCCAAAAGTGATCCTTGAATATTCATAAACAAAGGCATTTACATAAATGGAACTCCTCAAATTGAAGATCACTACCAAAAAGATTCTCCTTCAACAATCTCCAAATATAATCACACTGGTTTACACAAATGGAACTCCCAATCCCAAAACTTTGAATCAACTCCACCATAAGCAAACAATGTTGAGGTAAAAAAAAGATGAATATACTTCACTTCACAAAAAAAATCATATTGATAAATAGTAGAGATCAGGCAAATTCCAGGCATAATCCATGAATATTCCAAAGCAAGGAGAAAACTGTTTGTTTTAAATCCAAAAAGAAATGCTGATGAAAAATGAAAGTCACTGAGAATGGACTCACTTTTTGAGAGAGCATGCAAAAAGTACAACCTAACACAACAGCTGATCGCTCTGTAATACTTGTGTCTCCTCTAACACCACTCTGCTCCTCCACAGTTGGATAAGTGAATGAGATGCTTTCCTGACGATGATGATGAGGATGAGAGAGCAAGAGAGATGGAGAGACAGAGGGGGAGATGAAATGCACTACTGGTTATGATGAGGGGAGAGAGAGGAGGGGTAGAATGACAGAGAGGGGAAGAAAGCTGGTGATGAGTTGCACTCCTGATGATAAGGTTGAGGAGAGAGGGAGAGGGAGAGAAAGAGGGAGAAAGGGAGAGAGAAGAATATTTGTGTCTCCTCTAACACCACTCTGCTCCTCCACAGTTGGATAAGTGAATGAGATGCACTCCTGACGATGACGATGAGGATGAGGATAGAGAGCAAGAAAGAGAGAGGGATCGAGAGAGAAAGGTGGAGATGAGTTGCACTCCTGACGATATGGTGGAGGAGAGAGGAAGAGGGAGAGGGAGACAGGGAGAGAAAGATAGAAAGCAAGAGATGAGATGCACTTCTCTTCTGATGACGAAGATGATGGGGATGAGGATAGAGATCGAGAAAGAAAGAGAGAGAGCGAGAGAGAGAGAACGCATGAGACGGGATGCGCTCCTGATAACAATTCAGATGAGGATGAGAGAGAGAGAATTAAGACAAAGCAGGGGATAAGATGCACTCCTGGAGATGAGGATGATAGAGAGAGAGAAAGCCAAGAAACGGGATGCACTCCTGACGATGGAGATGGGGATAAGGATAGAGAGAAAGAGAGATAGATAAAAACAGAGAAAACAAGAGATATATGCACTTCTGGAGCAGATGAGGATGATGCAGAAGAGAGAGAGCGCAAGTGAAGCGATCACAGTAGCGAGGAGGCTGCTATGAAAGAACCGACAGATCTGCAAAGAAACAAATCTCTCGCCCATTTCAAGTGGTTACACAGGGTAGTCTATGAAAATAGACCCTGTCATATAAATTTGGCAAAAGTGCCAAGAATATAAAATGAAAGTGTGTAAAATAATATGTTATGATTTTTCGCAAACTGTAAACAGACCTTACTATCACTTATTCAAACTTTTCCAACTATACTGATATCCAACATGTTAAAATACAAACGTTGTGTACAGGCCTTGTAAAGAATTTAAGAAGTTGCATGAATAAATATATATTTACAAAAATATCAATATTATCTAATAACTCTGATGAATACTGGTTTATATCAATGGCTATTTTAAGCTATCTTTGTAGGGTATATGATAAATCAATTGCAAACATGATCATCTTGCGTCATCACACAGTTTTAAAATGCCTACTGCATGCAAGAACTACATGTCATGTATAAATCCACAATCATGAGGAGTCTAGGGTAAAATTGTAAAGGGGTTGGCAAGATGAGACTAAAGGCTTAATGCCGTTAAATTCCCTTGTTAAAAAACAAGAGATCAGTTACTCCGTACTAAAGGAAAACAAGTGTATCTTGACCCCGTAAAGAAAGATTTGTAATTAATTTATGTTTATAACCTAGCGTAAAGTGGTTGTGATACACAAAAACATGTGCGCACTACAACTGTATGATAGCGTGTTTTCGATCTCAGTCAACTGTGACGTCGGGCACATCGATCGGAAGTGGTACTTGTTTGCTTATCATGCCACAAGTAGTTGCGCACAACAATGTACTTGTAGTTGCGTAACAATGAACATATATGCGCAAAACTATGATGTACTTCTTCCTGTCGACTGTAACTGTGACCGTGATGGATGAAATTGAAACCTCCATGATGTATAACGTGGGGAGGGTGCTTTGAAAGCCTAAGCCCCTTTGGTAGATGAAAGGAGTCCAAAATCAAAGCTTAAAAGGAATGTAAGAATTGTTGAAGACCTTTTTTTTCTTTTACTTATGAGCTTCTTGAATGTATTCCTTTTGTTTGGGGGTGGTAATGAACTTATTTTTCTTTCATGACTGCAAATCTTCTAACTCCCTCCTCGATGATCAAGCTAAAAAAAAACATCCCCACCTTTTCTCCTCAAAATAGCATCACTCATGAACGGTACAGGAAGTCTTCAATGAAATATTCCTGAAGTACAAATGGCTACAGACGATGAAGCTTGTATACAAAATTCAAGTTATAACAGGATACTACACCAACATTTATACACGCAAATGCTGCCTTTTTAATGAAAATCAGTTACTCAAGTACGTTCATCACTTGAGATTCACACAAGTCCAGTGATTTAATGTATGCACTGTGAACAGAAGAGGCAAGGGAATTGGACAAAGTCAATAACTGCATTGAAGCCTTTACATTTATAGCTTAATGAACAAGAAGGAAAGTTACTTTGTTGTTTATTCCCTGAAAAAGTGTGACATCTGTTCAATATTTCCCCATAAAATAAGAGGGAGGACATTCTTCTGTGTGCATTAAGATATTGTAAATGCTTGAATGGAATTTGTTTATTTTGTCCAATTCCTTTGTCATTTCTGCTCACAGTGACGTCAGTGAGACAGCAATTCAATCTAATAAGAGAGATAAAAACAGACTAAATCTACATGTACCTTTTTCTCTCTAGGTGATAAAAATCAGATTCATTTTCGCCTCATCCCAGATATGCATGCATAATACATGAAGATAGCTGAGAGATTTGACTATTTACACAACCTAATAATGCGGAAGGCAATTTTGCCTTTTTTGGGGGAGGATGAAACGTGACTGCTACAACGTAGGTGCAAGCGGAGAGCCTTGGGGGACACCAACATGGCACTTTGAGTAAAACGTTAGAGCAAACACTAAATGCATGTTGCATTTTCAATATATTGAAAGATAATTTAAATTAATTTTCAATATGGATGTAGATCTAGCACCCTCCCCTGATCTCCCCCCACCCTTTTTACCCTCTCTCTCTCTCTCTCTCTCTCTCTCTCTCTCTTTCTCTCACTCATATTTACCCCTAGTTTATTTATTCTCACATTTTCAACATTTTCAACTCATAATTTCCTTAATGCATTAGCCCATTGCCATTCATTCTTCCATTCCTTATATGTATCTGAACTCTTTCTTTCCTTATCTATCTATCTATCTATCTATTTATCCATCAATTCCATACTAGATATACAGTGCACTTCTTTTCATTTTCCTTCTTTAATTCAAAGATATCTCTATCTCTATATCTCTCTCTGTCAATCTCCCCTTCTACTCCTCTTACCTCTCTTCATAATGCAATATTTCATGTCCCCTCATTTTCTCTCTTTCTCCATCCCTTTCTCTATCTGGATCTCTGTCCATCTCTTAAAAAATAATAAATGTATTGAATATGATAACTGGAGCCTTCCTATAGGCCTAATGCAATATTTTATGTACCCTCTTTTCTATTTTTCTATCTTTCCCTCCATTTTCCGATCTCTAAAATGTGCTGGACAGTATGCGTAACTAGTATATCTTCCCTTCTCCTTCTACTTCTATTCATAATATATAATTTGTATCCCCTTTTTTTCTCTTCCTCTCATTCTTCCTTTCTCTTTCTCTACCTCTCCATCATAGCAGACAGAAGCACAAATATATTCATCTGATATAAGTACCAGGCTGTGCTCGTCAAAATACCATCTTCATAAAGTCTTCTTATTACCTTAAACAGTGGAGTGCTTAGTTAATGACTTACTCATTACAAGCAAGACATTTATGTACAGTCTTATCTTGTCTTGGCAAATAGAGGCTAGTCTGGAGCTGGTAGTCTCCTTAGGAATAGAGAGAAAAGGAGGTTTCTCAAGGGGATATTGGAAAGGTTTTTGATGGGGAGGTGTTTTCAGAAACTTTTATTCTGAAAGTGTGATTGTAAGGGGGTTGAAGTACCATTTAATATAATTATCATAATAACTATAATTGTTATCATCACAATTATCATCCCCATCACCATCTTTTTTGTCATTATAAAAATCACCATCAACTCAGAATCACCATTCTCTTATCATCATCATCATCATCATCATCATCATCATCATCATCACAATAACCATCATAATCTTCATCATCTTCATCACCACCATCAGTAATCATCAGAAGCAAAATCTTGATTGTCAGCATCAAATTTATGGTCATCATGATCGATATCATTGTCACTATAAACATCATCACCATCACTGTATAACTACCACAATCTGCATCGATCATTATCATCAGCAGCAGCAGCAGCAGCATCAAAACCATCCTCACCACCATCACCACCATCACAATCATCATCATTCATCTCCTCCTCCTCCTACTCATCATCATCAATATCACTACCATCATCATCATCACCACCACCACTACCATCGCAGTCATCATCACCATCATCACCATCATCTTTCAATATAATCTTAATTATCAACACCGAATTGTTAATCACCATCATCACTAACGTAAACCATCACTGTAACCATCATCATCATCCATATCCCACCCTTCCTCATCATTCTCCCCATCATCATCACCAAAATCAGCACCATTATCACCACCACCACCACTCACCTGGTAACGGACTGTAGTTGGGAGAGCTGTCATACAAGTCCCGCTCTTTGGGTTTCACTGCTAGCATTCTGACAGGCGAAGTGGACTGCCGATTTACATTGGTACCTGGAAAGGAAAACACATATTAAAGCGAATATCGAGTACTTGCAAAGAACTTCAATTTGGAAAAATGAATGATTAAAATAATCTTATGTTACAAACAAAGCACAACGTGACTTGTGTAGACAAGGGAAAACTAATATGATAACCTCAAACCGGTTAAAAGCGAAATTATGTCATTCTCCACGTGCTCTGTCCACTGCAGCAAACACAGGAAGCAGCGCGTGGGACTGGTATAAAATCTGTCGGCCCGACATGGCCCAATTTTGACCCTTAATTTGCACATTTCTCTGCCATTATACATTTTCTTGCAAAACACTTTGGCACATATTATTTATTCATAGTTCTGAACATTCTTCTCACATTTTGTGCGATTCTGTGAACATTCATTTTATTTTTTTAACAACTACCAGAATATATCTTTAAAGCACAACATATGGCTTCGGCTTTCAAATACATCTTAACTCTAAGGGGGTGTTGCTAGAAAATTACAATTGATCGCAAGTTGCAGTTGATCAGCACGCACCATTAAATCAGAATCTCTGTCTCATGTCTGTCTTTATAGAGGTGTACATGTTGCACTAGTAAAAATGCATGTTTTAAGTTGCAATTAATTTGCAATAAATTGCAATTAATTTGCAATAAATTGTAACTTCCTAGCAACACCCCCAAAGAGACCAAAAAACCCTTGAATCTAGTTAAGTTTCTATTCCACAGATTAGAAAGAAGAATTTGCAAGCATAAATTGCACATAAATACCTTTGTACCAAAATCGCTGCAAAATCATTGACTCCCAAATTTAATTAAATTTGATAATAATATAGTTAAAGTACATGTTAAATATGCAGCTGGAAAAAAAATATTCCCTCTCGCGTAGCAGAATTTTATGATTTAAAAGAGCAAATATAGAATAAAGATAGAAATCTCCTGTAGGTGTCCAATAGTGAAATAAATTGCCTGTGTTTGGGTTTGTACTTGCAGACTAAATATAAATAACAAGAATATACAACAGAAAGATATATATGTATATATTTGCATAAATACACTGTTAAGAGAGAGGTTGGAAAAAAAGTTGAGCTGGAGCATCAGTTTAGACTTAAAACACTGTACCTGTAGTCTGAAATCCATATTTTTGCAAATCATATTACACTTGAGAATGGGGAATGAAAATATGTGGATAGCAACAATGTCTGGAACTAGATAAAACCATTGTGCATCCAAATGTTCCCTATGCCATCCATTATTATCCACTAGCATTGGTAAAAGAATAAAACACTATGTCCTCATGAAAATAGACCATGACGACTTTGTTTCTCATCAGAGGAATCAACCAAGTCAAAGCAGAGGATAAAATTTGCCTTTGGATTTTTTTTATTCAGAGAAAAAAGAACTTATTCGGTTACTGGGCGGTGTTTCACCAAGATAAGAAAGACTTTAAGAACGACTTTACGTTCAACTGGTATCCCTTCTTGCGCGTAATCATTCATAATATTGTGCGTATTAAGCACAAGAAGGGATACCAGTCGAATGTAAAGTCGTGCGAAAAGTCTTTCTTATCTTGGTGAAACACCTCCCTGGACGGTGCTTCAACAAGTTACAAAAAACTTAACGAACGACTTTTAAGAACAACAGGTATCGGTTCTTGTGCAGAATACTTGTGACATTATCAATCATTATTGAGCACAAGAAGATATAGGCCTACCAGTTGTTTTCAAAGTCTTTCTTAACTTGGCGAAACACCACCACAAGTATGTTTCATACTGATATCCATTATTTTTTCTTCTTTAATATATATTCCATACTACTTCTCAAGTGTGGTAAGAAATTTGGTTCCATAAAAGGTGAACTTTCGCACAGGTCTTTAAATTTGGTACTCTGTTCTCAAAACCACGATAAATGACAAATTGTAGAATATGGATTTCAGTTTGCAGGTATGAAAAAATAGAAAAAAAGGATCCCTTCATAGTCAGGGACCAGCTTGTATGAGCCTAACATTGCAACATCAAAAATAAAGTAATAGAGCAATTCGGTTGATATAATTTGGATGTTTCTAGAAATAAGCGGGTCAGTTTGTGACACTTTGGTGTATCCGTTATATTATTAGTCCACATCTTTTTATACCTATAGATGAAGATGTATTAAAATGGGTTCAAACTTTTATCATTGATAAAATACCAGATTTAGAATTAGCTCACGATCTTGACCCCCTTTTTATATCATCAAACCCATGGGGCATGCAAAATGTTTAGGTTCACGCTGTAACAGGGACATCTAAATGTCACAAAAACTGCTCCCTTCTTTGTAGAAACACCAATTTTTCATACGTAAAAAGGTGACAATTATGTGAAAATCAAAGCCTTGGTAATTCTTTTATGCAACACTGGTCCATCGAAGTTATCCTTATACATATACAAATTGCTTGAGCATAAGAGTAAGAATGAAGACGCTGCGAATAAAACATCAATAGGGTTAAAACTTTGAGCTGAAACCTTAAGTTTTCTGAAACTACAGTAGGTCTACGGAAGCTTATACCTGTTGCGTGAAGGCGAGTTTGAACAGGTCGACTTCTCAACTTCTCGACCAATATAGGCGCCAACACGAGTGAGAACAGGTTGCCCTCTCGCCTTCTATTCTTAAACATGGCTCCTAGACGAGTTTTTACACTTCACCTTCTCGACCTTACGACCAAGACAAGTACCGTTGACGAGTCGAACAATTCACCATTTCGTTGCCATATAAGCTTCCATAAAAGTGTTGTAGTTTCTGAAACCTTAAGGTTTGGACTCTAAGTATAGACATGGCTATATATAGCGAGTTATCTGTATTATTAAAGATAATCTTCAGGAACACAAAAAAGTTACCAATTGTTGCTTGAGCATGAAATTGAGGAGAATTGTTGACATGCATTGAATAAGGAATTATTGAAATCAGTTCGGAAGTGCAAACATGCAGGGATCAGGTAACATGCAAATACAATGAACGAGACTTGTTTCGATGTCCAATACCAACCCTGAGCAATTCTACTGTGAAAAAAGATGTATTTCCAGGAATTTTCTCCATTACTTTGGAGTTTGGGACTTATTTAGACCCTTATTTTATCACTCATTCATACATGCCTCACTTTTCAGCTAATTTGTTCAGCATCTACAAGATTAAAATCATCTACAATATAATACTTTCATTTATGTATTTGTTTTCAACTTTATATTATAAATATATCTGTATATACATTATTATTTGTTTTTGCTTATGTTTGATGGGTCCACATACAACAGGCTATGCTTTTCAGCAAACCCCTCCCTTTCATCAAACTCTGGAAATCTAAAAGTAAAAACACAATCTAGTTCCTTAACAATATCATCCTTATTTTCAATATAATCTTATGCCATTGCCCATTGAAGTTTTGATTTGTGCAATTACAATTCTAAGATCATAACTGATGTTCATAATTTCATAGACTTCAAGGCTTTAATTCATTACAAGTGATTGGCTGAGAGTGTGATTATTGTTGTCACATTTGCTCTCACTTTCAGTCAACTGTTGCATAAGTCACATTTTAATTTTGACCTCATGCATATCCCGGAATGGTTGGTGTCTCTGAATAGACAAACTATAGACCTCTGTCATCAGAGAAAAAGGCCGCCAAATGATGATTAGATACAAATAAAACATGCCCACAGACAGTTGTGGGGTACTTCTTGGGCTAGCTGCAGAAACATATGTGACAAGCGGACAAACTGCTGGCAGTCTAGGGACTCCCATTTTGCATATGATGTCTCGTCCACTCAAGGATTTCCAAATGCTTACTATAACACTGGAGCAACACTCCAACTGGTCGATGACAATCCTCATTGCTGGACTCAGCTAACTGCCTTTTTTTAACAATTGCATGGCATTACATTTCATTTCATCTTAGAGTGAATTTGAAATGACATGAATTTCAAATAATTTGAATTGAAAAAATAGATAAATCTAGTTTTCAAATCATTGAATCGCAATGAATGGACTTCAATTTAAATGGATTTGAATTGAGCTGTATTGTTATTAATTTGATCTGACTCAAAATCAAATGAATTGAAAAGAATTTGGTTCTCAAATCTTAACCATATCTTGGAACAATAATTTGAGATGTTCCCTCCACTCTCTGAATTACAAAGAAAGAAATTGAATTGCAATGAATGGACTTGGATTGAGCTGAGCTGCCATATATTTGAGCTGATTCCAAATGAAATGAATTGAAATGAATTTGGTTTTCAAATCATACCCTAAACTTCATTTGGAGAATGAGTTCCAAACCTCCCCTTGGCAAGTTTATTAAATTCAATTGAAATAAACAGCATTGGATGAAACTAAATTGAATTAATTTTCACAACTTAAACACTCATTATCCATTAATTTGACATAAATAGCAATGAACCAAAATAAATTGAATTGTTTTTTAATCTTACCCTCACTTTCATCGTGGAAAGAAAATTCTTCACAATGCTCACTAAACTCATTGAATTGCAATGAATGGATTTGAATTGAGCTGAACTGCTATAAATTTGAGCTAATTCCAAATGAAATGAATTTGGTTTTCCAATCTTACCCTCATCCTCATCTTGGAAAGAGCGTTCCAAACGCTCTCTCCATTCCGCCAGGTGATTGACGGGACTCAGCTCCCCGCCGCTGCTCTCGCTTCCCCCACGCAGGCTCCGGTTCAGAGCTGTGCGTATCATTCCAGGCATGGTAGTGGCAATGGATGGGACAAGAAGAATTGGACGTTACAGAATTGCCACAATTGCCTCAAAGGCCACACCGTTAAGTTAGACACAACACGGCAAAGAGCATAAAAGGCCACTCCGTTCCCGTTATACACAGCACTGCAAAAGTCTTTTAGTCATTGGCAAAGTGCCTCAGAGGCTACTCCGTTCATTTACACACAACACGGCAAAGTCTTTCAGTCAATGTCAAAGAACCTTAAAGGCCACTCTGTTCCTGTTAGACACAGCACTGCAAAGTTAATAGTCAATGGCAAGTGCCTCATAGGCCATTCCAGTCCCGTTAGACACAACACAGCTAAGTTCTTTAGTCAATGGCAAAATGCCTCCGAGGCAACTCCATCCCCATTAGATGCAACACAGCAAAGTTTTAGTCAATGTCAAAATGCCTTAAAGTCAACTCCATCCCCATTAGATGCAACACAGCAAAGTCTTTTAGTCAATGTCAAAGTGCATCAAAGGCCACTCCATCTGACATGAGTACAGCGCAGAATGCAAACTTCTTTTCAGTATATTGTGAGGGTTAAATCCAGTGTTAGTTATGGCTTCAGCAGTTGATGAATATATTATAGGATTTCCAACATGGCAAAGTTTTTTGGTGAAAGACGATGACAAAGTGCCATCAAGGCCAGTCCATTAAATATCTGTTAGGCACACCACGGCAAAGAGATTTTAGTGTATTGCAAGGATAGAATCCAAAGTTAACCAATTGATTCTGGGACCAAGTAATACATGTACCTACATAAAGTCTGTACGAATTATGTACAGAATTCAGTAGTCAATGGGTTTATCAGGGTTTCAGAAGCTGATGCTTGTAACCAGGTAGCCTAATTTGCCTCAGTGTCTAATGTATTTAAGCAATGCATCAGTTAGGCACACCACAAGTCTTTGTAGTGTATTACAAGAGTCCAATCCAGTGTCAATGACAGTTTCAACAGTTACAGGATGAAAAAAAAAAAGATCCATCCCTGTCAAGGTGAATTTGCAAATCTACTTCATTTTCACAGCTCTGTCCATCAAAAACAAATATGATGGGGTAACATTAATTCGCATCCTTTTTCTAGAGCATTTTTGGATCGTGGTACTTAGCACAATATACCTCCTGAAATACAAAATTATTTTTTAAAATCTTAGAACGAAATGAAACTAGATATTTCAGGCTTCAAATATTTCCAAAAATAAAATTAATCCACGAAAGAATCACGGAGATATCGCGATATCAAAATTCGATTGACGAAACGATCGCATCGCTCCGTGCTGGAAAATGGCGAGAATTATCAACAAATTGTGTGATATTAATTCGCAGGCCCCGTTTTGAACAAGATTTACCATAGAATTGCTTCCATCTAAGATCCAAAATTTACAGTAGTTTGACCACAAAATATCAAGGAATCGAATGGTATGTCTGCTTACTTACAAATTTGATGAATTCTGTCTGAAAATTGGAAGGATTCACTTCAGTGTCGCGAGACCAGTGTTTTTCTGCAAATGCAAGCAAATCTGCCGATCTTTTGGCAATATTTTCATTGTTTTTGGTCCTGTTGCTATGAAAATTACCAATTTAGGCAAATAAACAACGCTCTTTACAATGGTGATGTTAGATTTGCAATGTTTCATCGATTTTGTAGAGATTCATGTGATGTACGAATTAATATGATGCGCGAATTAATGTGACATCACCATACTTAAATCTGGCAATTACAGTATGTTAGCATTCCGTAAGAGCTCAGAGACACTGTTAAAGATGGGGTTAGATTTTAAGACACCACACAAAATATGTTAGTGTTTTCCTCAAGGAAAGGGATAAATATGAATTCTGAAAATGTTGTAAGAAATGCTCAAAGGCCACTAAATGTGTTCCTTAAATCTAACAAGGCCTAGATCAATCTATCAAGACACTAGTTACAAATTAATGCTTCTGTTGCATCCATATCATAGAAGATAAGTTATCTAAACTAAATTCAGAATTGTGTAGAAACAAATCTGGAAAATTGATATAAAAAATTGGATCCACAGCACAGAAAGCATTCCAATTTTGGCAATGTCAGAGCCATCCAATCTGGTAGAGAAGTATTCAAAATTCCAACAAAAAAGGGAACATAATAAATTCACCACTTTGAGCACAGATCTATTGCAAGATTGTTGATCATATTGGAAACTGCAACAGCAACATATCTTTCAACATAGAAATATCTCATCTATCAAAACGGCTCCATACAAAAAAAAAACCCACAAGATGAAGAACCTTACTACACAACATTCAAGATTCTAGCAATCAATAATTTTGTAGATATGGAAAGCCACAAGAGGAATCTATCCAAGACAGTAAGAGTTGCAAGAGCCACACTTTTTCAAAAGAACAAAACGAGGTGAGCATAACAGCCTGTATTAGGTAAAGAACTAACTCCAGTGTGATGATGATTTTGACAGAAAGTATTCCTTATTCCTTTCTAACTGAAATCTTGATCGAAAGCTCAAGCTCTCTTTGACTTCAGAAATGAAATAATAATTCACATTTCTTCAGAAAGAAGCCATATGATTCAGCAATGATCTTGTATTCCTTCGAGAAAGCCAATCACCGAACACGATAGAAACACTACAAAAACCAGGCCAGGAAAATCCATGATAAAAATAGTGATTAAAGCCAAGAATAGAGCAATATATCTTTCACCATAAAAATGGATGTCTCATGATCTTTCAAAAGACAACATGCATGTACACATACTAAAACGACATGCAGACCGTATTACGTAGTATTCAAGTGTTTTGTAGATACGGAAATCTAAGAAAGGAATCGTCCAGTTGCAATAGAAGATACTTTTCCCAAAGAAGAAGAGGTGGTCACCACAACTGCCTTCATTAGGCGAAGAACTAAGTCAACTATGAGGATTTTGACAAAGTATATTCCTTATTCCTTTTTAACAGAAATCTTGATCGTAAGCTCAAGCACTCTTTGACTTCAGAAATGTAATAATTCATATTTCTCAAGGAAGAAGCCATATGATTCCGCAATGATCTTGTATTCCTTAGAGAAAGCCAATCACCGAACATGATAGAAACAATACAAAAACCAGGCCCGGAAAATCCATGATAAAAATAATAATCAAAGCCAAGAATAGAGCAATAAACCTATATTGGAAATTGAGAGAAGAATATCTACTCAAAAACAGTCGAGATTTCACTGTAAATATCCGGAACAAGTGTAAAATAAGACTATTAAAATGAAAATCCATCTCGGGTTAAGACACTTCCTTCCTCGTTTTATCTGTGACCTTGATACGTGTGGTCATGTGCGGCTCAGTGGTAGAGCGTCTGCCCCATGAACAGAAGGTCGTGGGTTCGATCCCTGGCCGAGTCATACCAAAGACTTATAAAAATGGAACCATCTGCCACTTGCCAGGCGCTCGGCATTTATGAAAGGAGAAGGGTAAATAAAAATAATAACTTATTGTTGTGCAGGGCCCGCTGGAAGAGCAGCTAGTCTACAGCTGAATGTGGCTACCCTGGGTAAATAAGACATTGNCAAAGCCTGATATTTTGAGTAACATTAAATCATCAAATGAATCTTTATCAAAAGGTAATATTTTGAAGTAACTGCCCCAAAGAAAAAAAAGGCAATTACAGAAGATTATTCACTTTTATCTAGCACCTACCATTTTGAATTATGTGGTTAAAGAGAAACCTCTTCATAACGAGGTCCTTGGGACCATGAAAATTACCTTTTTATATCAGGTTCCTCACTTTATCACAATAAAAAAAACAAGGAACTATAAAGAGCTGGGACCATTAAAATCACCTTGTTATAACAGGTATCTCGCTATATCCAACCTCTTTATAATGAGTTTCCACTGCATTAAATATTACCACAGCCATTCATTCACTTTATAGAGGCACTATAATAATGATTTTAAAAAGAACAATAATAATAATGATAATAATTCATTGAGTTCTTCCAACTTTCATTTATTAGTTTCATCATATATTTCTTTTATTCTTTTTGCATTAAATGCCAAATTATTCTTTCTGTGGACAACTTCTCTGGGCAAGCAATTAATTAATTTCCTAGATACCTCTTGACAATTCTACAAACTGATGATAAAAACAAAGCTATATTTGGAACGAAAGTGAATGCAACTCAAAAACCTCGTAAATGTACACTGACAGCTCGGGCAATTAGTGAAAATTAAGTTGTTAATAAGGCTCATTATAAATTATGAATATAATGATTGGCAATGGATTTCATTATTACAAATTGTATTGAATGACGACCATTTCCTTGGTTTTCTTTGCTGCTGGCTTGAAAATGATTTATATCAAGATTTTTCAGAAAAAATCGGTTTAATATTCCCCTGCCTGCCTGGTTGGTATTGATTTATATATTTCAAGGGTACATACAAATTGCATCCAAAGGTACGGCTTCATAATTTTTTTATTTTTTTTTAATTCATGATACTTAAGCCTATGCACTTGAACATAACATGATCAGAGGGCAATTTATCATTAAATTAGTTATCCAGAGGGCTTAATGAATTTAGATTAGATATGTGTTCAACACAGAGGCACCACTTATGTAATAATTTCCTTTAAGAAATGTTTTAGAATTCTTGAAATTTTTCTTAAGCCTATATGCCTTTGCAGACGACAAATCAGAAAATGTTGTTGATGGAGATTTTTGTGTAAAAAAAATCTGTGCTTAGCGGCCTAAAATGAACCTAAATCTGTATTAAATGTAAAATATTACAAGCATTCTAACAAAGTACTGACTGTTTGCAGAAAATCTGGTACACCTATGTGAATTTTTCCTCATAATGATGAAAACAGTTCCATTAAAGGTGCAATCATCGAAGGATATTACAAATATGTAGACTTAACACAAAAACAGGAAAGATAATTGACCTTTGCTTTCCACAAAGTCAGGAGAGTAAAAGGGTGCCATGAATGATTGTAAACTTCCGACTGAAAAAAGTATAATAAGTCTGATTGACATGATCATGTTGTCAGGAAAAAAGTAAATAATGTTTTGTCATTCAGAGTAAATATTGCATTATGGCAAAGGTAAATATTCCATGGTATGCTGATAGATCAGTAGGCGTAGAAATATTAATGCCGATCCTTTAGATTTTGTTTACGCATTGAGGAGAGAAATCAAAATGATTCTTCAATGAATGCTGATATGGGCTATATCGTTTATTTTCAACCTAACCGAACTGTTCACAAAAACAAATACAAGTAACCAAGGAGATATCATTTAATGAATTCAGGAGGGAAAATATAAACTTTATTTACCTAGTTTGTTTTTCACTTTCAATTCATATAGAATGTCCAGCTTTTTTCATCAACTGATACTATGAAAATGTAACTGAAAATGTAACTAAAACCAAATACTGTAGTACTTTACCCCCATTATAAAGGGCAGAGTTTGTATAGTGATAAAGGCTTGATAATAACAAGTGTAGAGTATACAGTCTATACATACCTTTTGCAGAAATCAATGCACTGTATATAAAAATTACTTTGACAGTTTGATTATCATGGAATTATATGAAGTACCCTATTTCTAGAATGATGAAATTTAATATGAATCCAAGTAGTACTTGAATCTCTATTGTTTATCAATTTACCAAAAGGCTTGAGCTTGCATGTAACCTATTTACACATTTACCTACAAACATTGTATAATCTGCCATAAAACCTATTAGATATCATTCAGCTTTAGTTGAAGAACATGAGTGAAGGCAAAAAAAAATGATGGAATATTAATTTGAACACATTTATCCAATGGCTTAAAAACCTCATAAATATCGACGAAGACCAGATTTTCTAAAGATTATTCAAAAGTGAATTATGAATAAGGGCAATTGCTCTGCAGATTAAGATGAAACTAATCAAACTGCCTATTGTATGTGCCAAAGTTAGGTGCATTGAAAAAATATTTAGTATTTGTTTTGGAAATAAAGTGATAAATCCAGAGTATGTTTATTATGAATGTAGATATATGTATGCGACCTGCAATGAATTCCTGAAAACAAGATCACAAATGGTACTTCACACCCGAATGAATTAGCTCCAAGAATATTCAGCTGAAATACAGTAAAGGTTTAATACACCATGAACATATTCAAATATCAAACCAATTCAAATGGCAGCTTATCATCAGGAAAAAAATCCACTTGTGTACTGTGCAAAGTTCACAAACGTAAAACAAGAACCTCCGTCAAACAAAACACAACTAAAATCATAGCCAGAGTATAATAATCCATGAAATAAAAACATACAACATCCTATTAGTATGATCCCTCATTGATAGAAAACGAATGACAGCGCAACAGGCCGGGCAGTTGATAGTATTGCAGAGATCCGTAAGTGAGTATATATTCCAATTATGCAAAACTATGAATAGGCTGGTTAATACCAAAAAGAAAAGATTATTGCCTCGTAAATAATTACACACTGAATGCCAATGTTTTAGTGTCTAGATATCACCCGACACTCGTTTGTTCTAGTTTTCTAGTTTTAGTGCCCTCGTGGAGAGCTCAGAGATCTGGACTTTGACCAAACTCATTATCAATTAACACAAGGTGATTATAGCAGTCAAACTAAACATTATATACTTATCTTACATGCTGAGTAATACCCTGGTACCAGTATACATTTAAGTGCCTGTATATCACATTTCTATCACTAGGGTCTTTGTATATAGCAAAAGGAAATAGATGGGGGCCACAGACGATGTAGCCCTCATGATGGCTAAATCACCCCAAAGTTATCAATATCGAATGCTCTATGTATTCGTTAATTCTGTTATTCTGTTAATTCTATGTATGTATGCATTTGTTGGCCTGTTCTGTATTTTCTACCTTTCTTAAAATGTGCTTTGAATCTCACGAAAAGGCGCTTTATAAATGCAAATTATTATTATCATTATTATTATTTAAGTTCAGAATTTAACCAATAAAACTCCTTCAAAAGTGGAAAAATAATTGACTACATGGCCCTCTTGGATTTCCTTTCTCTTTTTAACCCCTTGACTACTGGGAATCGGGCTATCCCTGCACAAAGTCTATGGGAATTACAGAATGTATTAGAAGATGAGTTAACGGTACTTTTTTTAACCATATTATGCCTGTTAAAGGGGAATTACACCCAGACAATAATGAACGGTCAGTAAATGAAGAAAAATCATATGAACAAACTGTGAAAATTTGAGCAAAATCGGATGATCCGTTCAAAAGTTATGAATTTTCAAAGTTATCATTTTCACCTGTGTTGGGCATCCTTGAATTGGCAACGTATAGCCAATTAGCATAATCTGTGATGTCACACATGGAGAACTCCTCATTCACTTTGTATATAAATTTATTGAAAATGGTTCAATTTCATATTTCAAATGAGGAATCAACACCGTTCTTTCTTGAATGCTTGCAGAATTGATGTGGCTATAATATATTTAACCGAGAGAACAAAATTTTGTCTACTTTTCTAGAAAAAGAAGAAAGTGTGAAATTCTGTGTACAAAGTGAATGGAGAGTTCTCCATGTTGGCAGCCATTTTGTGCATGTAAGTTGCCAATTTGAGTAGCCCATGAGGGATGTAAATCCAAACTTTGAAAATTCATAACTTTTGAATGGATTGTCGGATTTCGCTCAAATTTTCACAGATTGACCATTGTATTTTTCTTCATCCACTGAGCACACTTCAATGTCTGGGTGAAGTTCCCCTTTAACTTAGAATTTCACAAGCATTCATACAGATCTCCATCCCCCCTGCTGTCACTTGAATACTAGAATTTAGTTTGCATACATTTTACCTACATTTGTAAAAGTTCTATGCAGAAAAAACATGAAAATTTGTTGTACCATTTTGGAGGACAAACCTAATATGTATGCATCAGACTAACGGACATTGGCTTTGCATGTCTTCCAAAGTGAAACAGAAATGTCACAATAATTTGGCATTGAGAAGAAATTTCATTTCCTATTTCATAAAACAGAACAATCAAATCAAAACAAAAGTGGTTTCATCACCTCGATCAAATATCCCAATAAATCATTTTATTAGTAAAATACTTTGAGTAATAATCAGATGATAAAGCACATGGGTGACATAACTATAAATAGATCTGATGTAATCCCAACCATGATATGATTCACAGTGTAAACTAAAAAAATACAGACAACAGATGGGGACAGATCTATCCAGACATGCCATACATATTAAGAGGAAGACTAAAAAATTCACATCATTTATATAAAGTTATATAAACCTTCAGTAAATTTTGCCCTTTAACTAATTTTTAGTAAAGAGAAAACAGTATTCTTAACCCCCCCCCCCACCCCAAAGCCTTATGCATAAAATGAGATATGGCATCCCTGCATGAACGTAAGGGGCGACAAACACACATAACCCTATTGCCAAACCATTGAAGCAAAAAAAATGCCTCTTTGAATGCCCCCCCCCTTCCAAAAAGAAATTGCACCTGTAGGCTTGCCAACTAAGAATCATCAAAGGCGGCCAGCATCCAAATTTTTGTTTTATCTATCGTTGATGATTCTCAATGGTATAGCAAAACAAACTTTACATTTAACCCAAAAGTGATATCACAATTTTAGTCTTTGCTCTTATTTGCAGACAAAAAAATATCTGCCCTGGAGAATTCTGTGGCAAATTGCACAAAATGATCTTAGCTCTTCTCTTTTTTTCTACGATGTCTTCAATAAATTAACTTATTGTGCACGCCAACCTAGATGCATGGACATAGATACAAACGTTGATACATCTATAGAGGGTTGTACAAGAAGTTAAGATATTTTAGCAAGAAGCAAATAGCTAAGACCATTTCAAGCAATTGGACCTTCGCTCCTACAAGATCCATAGAATGAATAAATGAATAAATGAATAAATGTATATAAATGAATGAGTAAATAAACAAAAACACCATAATTTTGATTGATGCTCAATAAAACATTTCTCTTGTTCATACTCCTGTTTTACTATTAGTTGTGCCAAAAATTAATTGCAGTTAATAATACTCTCCAAAGCAAAACATCAAAGTGCAAATTTGTAATTCTCCATTGCAAAAAGACAACAAATCACATCAAACTGTGAAGCAACATAAAAATTGTATTTTCATAATCAAAACAATATGTCAGAACAAAAGAACCTTCCCACAAAACACAACCTTTCCAAAACAGAACCATATTACAATATTATGTTATTAACACATTTATATTCTTCAAAAATCTGATACCTATATCAGTATACCCATCATAAAAAAAAATTATATATCCAAATCATTGTTACTGTGGTAGCCATGCCGGGACCCTCATGTACCTGTTTCATCTAATTCAGTGAGATTGAAAATCCTTTTCCTGATATTTTTGTATAACTTCCTGTTGATTCACAATTTGAACAATATATATGAATATCATAAAAAATTAGCTAGTTTTGAAGGATCATGTTATGAAACTAATTTCACTTTCATTTTCTAATCATTATTGGTCGGCATAGTTACACAAATAACTGAATTAAATGTTAAACAAAGATCTATCAATTTATCAAACGACTTCCCAAGCACAAAAAAAATCTGAAATTAATGGTCATTGCGTATTTTATCATCATGTTCTACTCATGATCTATCCTGAAGAAAAAAGATTATTTGTCAAAATAGAATGAAAAGGAATGAAATGTAAATTGGGGCAAAGGGCTTTCAACTCCATATGGAGGTGTATATTGCCAATATCAATGAGAAATAGTTGGACAACAGAGGGCAGCAAAACAAAAATAGAGCCAGTGCATAATTGGCTCCAAAGTATTGATTGACTGAAGAAAAAAAGGATCGCGATGCAAGTACATGTAGTACAGGGAATGTACTTTAGAATTTGCAGGGTGCTATAAATAGCTCTCTGAGAGCCTCTCAAGGAGAATCTTAGGTGAGCTAATTGGGTCCTCATGTAGTAAGATTGGATTTACAACGGGCTCTATACAGTATTACTTGCTTGAAATACATTGTAAAGGTTACAGTGTCCGACCATGTCCAACCAAAATGCATACATTTTGCGGGACATGATGGGAATCTTATTTACCTTCATGTCGATCAATACTGTAGTTTTCTCCCTCCTCCCCCCCCCCCCCAAAAAAAAAGGAAAGCATTCAAGGGGAGCTTTAGGATAGCAATCACTCTCACTCCCCCCCCTTAATTTTACTACTTGGTATTACCAGGTTTTATAGAGGAAGGCAGATGTCAATAAAATTGTATAGAAGAAACCCAGAAAATAACAAAGACCTCAGAGTTTACTTTATACGATGAATCTTATAATATCACATCTCAAAAAGAAAAACAAAATACAAATTTTGAGAGAGTGGTAGAACAAGAAAATGAAACGATACCTTCACAGTTCCTTAATTTTTAAAGAAAAATATACTGTAATTTTTAGCCAAAAACAACAAAAGATCATACCATTATAAGGATAAAAGTTGCCAATTTCTGGCCTGCTCCGTGACCTGAAGCGATACAGGCCATTCTGTAGTACGCAATCATTCCATCAATATATGAATACAGGAATTAGTCATCACAATTTACCGCACACGGCATAAAACACATGAGAAATTATTTTGGACTCAGTTGAAAGTCAGTTTTAAAGATGATCAAAATCATTCCAAAGTGGTATTAATCCAAATGAGTATGTGAACACAGGAATTTATCGCACAGCCCATTAAAAAACATTAGAAAATCATCGTCGAATCAGGTGAAAATCCATTTGAATGATGATCAAAATCATTCCCAAGTTGTATCAATCCAAACGAATATGAAAACACAGGAATTTATCGCACAACCCATTAAAAACATTAGAAAATGATTGTGGAATCAGTAAAAAATCAATTTGTAAACACAGGTATTAATCATCATTTTAAATACCGCACAGCACATCGAAAACAGGAGAAAATCATTGTGGAATCAATTGAAAATCAGTTTAAATGATGATCAAAATCATTCCAAAGTGGTATCGATCCAAATGAATATATGAACACAGGAATTTACCGCAGAGCCCATTAAAAACATTAGAAAATTATTGTGGAATCAGTTAAAAATCGATTTGTAAACACAGGAATTGATCATCATTTTAAAAGCCGGATAGTACGTCAAAACATCACAGAAAACATCCATGAGGAAATAATTGTCGATTCAGGTGAAAATCCATTTAAATGATGATCAAAATAATCCCCAAGTTTTATTAATCCAAACCGTGTTGGCAGCCATGTACCAAATATCATGGATTTAGATATTCAAACAATTGTATGATTTATTGAATTCATTCAATTTTTTCAAATTAATAAATATTTTGCCAATACATCCATGTTCATATGTACGTGGAAAACACATTACAGGTAGATATTTTTTTAATTAGAATGGATGTAAAAGTGGAGAAAGCAAAGAAGTTTTGAATATAGAGAGTAGTTAAAAAAAAAAAGAAATTTGTTGAAAAAAAAGGAAAACAATTGTGCAGAAAAGCGATAGAATCCAGACCAACAACCATAAATATTTGAGTGTTTAGTTTTCTTTCAAGATTTGAGACACCATTAACCAAACAGCCCATAATCAAGAAAGCAAACAAGTCAATATGTTTCACACAGGAATAGTAAGAAAGGCAAATATTTGTTAAGCGATTATCACAAGAGCACAAGTTGAAGTTTATTGATGTTAGCATCATTAGTTCAATCAAGCCAGTAAACAAGACACAGCCATCCATAAAAAATGACAATTGATGAGAAAAAAAGTATACAAGAATTTAAAGGTGTAGGGCATAGGAGATAAGTTACAACATTTATAAAAGATAACAGTATTACAAGATAATAGTATTTATCAGAGAGTCAGATTAGAAGAAGAATCAATAAACAAACCAAAACATGTCAAAAATATACAAACCATGAAAATACATCAATATCACAGCAAACATTATAAAAAGAGAGGAGAGAGGGGGAAATTAATTTAGTCACACAGTTATTTTCACAACCAACACAAATTTTCGTTGAACATACGCACCAAAAATTGCCACCCAAACGGGTTCAATTTTGTCATGCAAATTAGGACAAGCGGTGGCGCAATCCATTATTCATTTGACGTGCAGTTGAGGGCCGAAGGAACATTGGTGAGGGGGTGGGGCGGGAGATAAAATTGAGGTTAAGTAATGTTAACGTCAACGTGGGAACGAGGCATGCAAAACTGGGAAACACACAATGTAAAATATACGTAAAATATATACTCATAAATGGAACAGTACATCATAAATTGGATACTTCTGGGACTTATCATATATTTAACGATACACTGCAACTATCTATTTGGCATACATGTTATTACAGCGCAAGATAAAGCTCCTTCACTTATCGATGAGAAATATCCCATCATAAAAATGTGATTTTCTTTAAGAACTACATGTAACAGGTACTCTCAATATATAGAACACATATTTTTGGGTCAGCCCTAAATGAATAATGTAGTCAAAGCAGTTCTCATTACCAGAGCCGTATATTAGAAGAGTTCGGCCAACTTGGTTTCAGAGCTAGGTCCACAACATGGCACCTATTTTTTGGTTGGCCGAGAGCTGTATATTTAGAAGAGTTCGGCCAATCAAACAATAGGCGCCATGTTGGGGACCCAGCTCTGTAACCGGGTTGGCCAAACTCTTCTAATATACGGCTCTGCTCAGTACAATGTTCTGGCCCTCTCGCAGTTGGTGCAGACATGTTATACAGATACTCTGTATTTTTATTATATATTTGGAACAATAATGCTGCACAGATGTTTGTTATTCAATAAGGACAATGTGTAACTAACCAAAATATTGGAACTCCTTTGACAACAATCTTCAATTTATAATGTTCAAACCAGGTCTTAAATACTTCTAAAATCTGACAACAATCTGAAAGAAAATGACTATGGATTTAAATACAGCTCAAGTAAATTATTAAAAGAGTTTGCTCAGCATTTCGAGTTTTACTCATTCACTCCATATCGCAAGTAAAAAAAATGGCATGCAGTACAACAGACAAATAAAACAAATTGTGATAACAGCAAATAATTTACATGCAGAGATACATTGTAAATAGGCTACATGCTAACGAAATCATTGTACTGTAGACCCACTTTGATGTGAACAATGTAGTATTAATTTGCCGAAATACGAAAATCATCTCTGTTTCACAATTTTATTTTTTTATTTGATCATTGTTTTTATTATGTATGTATTTACTGTTAATACATAGTCACTAACATTGCTATCTATTTTTCAAATAAAATACAATTTTGTTTGAGTTCTTTGTATAGAGACGTGTTGTTTTTTACCAACATAGCAACAACTAATGTTTGAAAATTGAATTTCAAGTATTGCAATTCAATTGTAATCATTGATTGTTGGCAAGAAATATAATGCATAAATTTGAATCTCATTAGTAAACTAACCCATTGTACTTAGAGAATAAACCATTGTTGTTGTGTACTGTAGGATCAATTAAACTGATCAAATTTGCTTGGAATATGCACTGCTCAATTATATGCCACACTATCATAATTGACACACATAGCACTACATTACATTTGCAGTAATATGAGAAAGTGCATTCAAATTCATAATCAATTTCATATACCTAGTACTGTACATATGTTTTTGCCAATAATTGCAGTCTGGTTTTAACTGCTCCAGATGAAGCATGACAATAAAAATCAATTAACCTTCTATGGTCATACAGACAGTCATGAGGAAGGCCTTCATGATCATTTTAAAGGGGAATTACACCCAGACAACAATGTATGGTCAGTAAATGAAGAAAAATCAGATGAACAAACTGTGAAGATTTGAGCAAAATCTAATAATCCGTTCAAAAGTTATGAATTTTCAAAGTAATTATTTCCACCTATGCTGAGCATCCTTGAATTGGCATGCGTATAGCTAATTAGTATAGTCTGTGATGTCATACATGGAGAACTCCTCATTCACTTTGTATATAAATTTATTGAAAATGGATCAAAATTATATTTCAAATGAGGAATCAACACTGGTTCTTTCTGGAATGCTTGCAGAATTGATGTGGCTATAATACCGAAGAAACAAAATTTTGTCTACTTTTCTGGAAAAAGAGGAAAATGTGAAATTTTGTGTACACAGCGAATGGAGCGTTCTCCACATGTTGGCAGCTATTTTGTGCTTTGCCAATTTAAGGAGCCCATGAGGGGTGTAAATCAAAACTTTGAAAATTCATAACTTTGGAATGGATTTTTGCTCAAATTTTCACAGTTTGTCCATCTTATTTTTCTTCATTTAATGATAGCAATTTAATGTCTGAGTGTAGTTCCCCTTTTAATATTGCAATGTATAGTAAGGTAGGCCTACACGTAAAAATAATGTACATGTACATGTAAGGGGCCGAATTCCTGTAGATTTTTTTTTAATGTGAATTTCAGAGGGTCAATCGGTGGAAGGAAACCAAATAGCTCCTTTTTTTTTGGGGGGGGGGAGGGGAGGGCCTTATCATACGTCTTGTTTTCTGAATGTGTTCATGAGTATCCAAAGTGCAAACAGTCTCTGAGCTAATTTACAGTGTACATAAAGTGAAATTGGTAAAAGGGTCTGTTCACAAAGTTGGGATCCCGTTTTTGACATTTTATCATAACTTTAAAAATAAGGCTTATCTAAAGTTGAGTATTTGATGTGATACTTGTGTTACCTTCATGAAGCACTTCATGAAGAACACAAGACCTGATACTGATACTTTTCAAATAATATTAGAAATTGTACAAAAATTGAGGCTGTGGATGTAATACGGACACAGTGTCCATGTTACATCCACAACTGTTTATTGTTGGTATTACAGAACATCACTAATACCAATCATGTTACATATTGGTGTGATTACTATGGGGTACATGGGTGATGCAATGCAACAAAAATTGGAATAAACAAATTCTAGATTCTCAGATTTTTTGATGGATAGTTGTGGATGTAACAGTGTCCAAAAAGTGTGAATTCTTGTCACACGTTTAGAAACCGTTACACCCACACCTCCCATCAGAAATTCAGAGAATAAAGAATGAGCCTTATCTAATTATTATTGCATTGCATCACCCATGTACCCCATAGTAATCATACCAATATTTATCATGATTGGTATTACTGATGTGCTGTAATACCAAAAATAAACAGTTGTGGATGTAACGTGGACACCGTGTCCATATTACATCCACAACCTCAATTTGTAATATTATTTGAAAAGTATCAGAAAACAAAAGGTATTGTGTTCTTTAAGTGCTTTATGAAGGTAACACAAGTATCACATAAAATGCTCAACTTTAGATAAGCCTTAATTTTGAAATTATGATAAAATGTCACAAACGGGATCCCAACTTTGTGAACAGACCCAAAACTAAAATTGTAAAAGCTTGGGGTAAATAAATATTAACTCTTTATGAAAATTGAGACATGCATACAGTAACATATGAACAAACTAACAAAGCACATATATAGATTTCAAAAATCAATGAAATAAAAATGACTAAATAAATGGAACCACTGTGTAGTAATGTAGTATTTACAAAGTAAAATAAATTAGGTTACTTACGTCAAGTGTAAACATAATAATTTTACGATATAGAACACAAAATAATGACAATATACGTACGTATTGAAACAACACTTCAAGAATATTTAGAGGATGCATACCACACCATACTGGTGAAGGCATCAGACGTTTTGTACATGTACCTGTATACTGTCTGGGATAATAAGACTAATTGATTCAAACGAGGGATTGTACAGAAAACCAATTAGAGCCCTTCCTTATAATTTCCTCTCTTCCAGCCAGCAGAATACTGAATAGCTGTCAACGCGACATTTGGCATTCACCATCATCGCTGCTTCTCCCAGCGGTCTCATTACAGTATGTGATGGGCCATTTTATCATTGCATGCATTTTGATACCATCGATGCATACTGTACATGTACAGAATGTATAAAAATAGAGCTTGTCCCGTAGCATACATGTAAAGTAATCCTGCGACAAATATAAAGTAATCTTCACATGTTTTTCATTGAAATGCATGGTACTATTAATGTAAAAAAATGGTAATATCTATTGGGTTTTACACAAAACTTGACAAATCTGAGGCCAAAATTGGTCATGATTACCAAAAATTGGTAACAGTTGGCGGCTATATACAGTATGTACCGGTATTCACCGCACGGTATGAATATTCATCAAAAGAGCCAATATGTACAGTGTATGAACGTAATTTTTGTTGTTGTTGTTGAACTTGTTGTTGTTGTTGTTGTTGTTGTTGCTGTTGTTGCTGCTGTTGTTGTTGTTCTGAAACAATCCTGATGCAATTTAAATGTAGATTGTCTGCACTGAACAATCAAGATGATTATTACTTTACTGATATTTTCACCTGCAACTGCATGCTAAATTTGCAAGCCAAACCTCAGAACATGGCAAGTAAGCTACTTCACATACTGGAAATCTTGAAAGTTGGCTATTTTTTCATCTCTCANTATTGGCCCTAACGAGTGCAATATTCCCGGTATTTCATGAAATGAAGCCATCCAATATAATTATTATTATCTTTACATATACCAGAAGGCTGTTCACTGCTTTGCGCAAGCGTAAAAGTGAAGCCGTACAATATGGCTTGATATTGTACGGCTTAAAACTCTCATATAGATAATAATTGGCATTATTCACCATCATCTTCCTTTCTCCCAGCGGTCTCATTATGTGATGGGCCATTTTATCATTGCATGCATTTTGATACCATCAATGCATGTACAGTATGTATTCAATTTTACTACACTGTATGAAAATTTATCCAAAGAACCAATATCTACAGTGTATGGAGAGTGAATGTAATTTTTGTTGATTTTGTCAAAAATATCTTTATAATAAAGTTGCAAGCCAAATTTGCGACCGAAACCTCAGAATAAATTTGTCTTTCTAATATTTTTCAGAGGGTGGAAAGGCAAGTGAATATCTTGCAAGTGAGGGAGGGACCGGGGGTTATGGCTCAAAATGTGTACATGTAGTTCGAATCTTTGGTGATTTGTTAGCACCATTATGGTGAAAATTTGAAAAATCTATAATTTGTCTGAGAAATTTAAATTTTGTTCGATTTTCCTAAAAACTCTCATTTCGTGAGAAATTCACTAATTCATGCATTTTACTGAAAATCTAAATGCTGAATTTCCTTTTTTTACAAAACAGCAAATTTGAAAAGGGCAACAAAATAAAAGATAACAAAAGCCTGCAAGCTTTAGCTACATTGTAAAATTCACTTCATAAATCATTCAAAAAATTATTTGAATTACAAGCATTGCAAATTTGATGAATTGCAAGGAAATTGTTTAATCTATCCGCAAAAGAAAATCTATTAACACAATGACAGAACTATACATTTGGCATGCAAATATACTACTAAAATTAACCATTGTTCTAAAGACAGTGAAACCTTGTTATAAAGAGGTTTCACTTTAATACATACAACGCACACATTACATTTTTACTCAAATCTATCATGAGTTCATAAAATTTACTGTACACCTCATATAATGTGACAAGCATGCAACATACACAGTCTTCCTCGGCTGTATGCAAATGAGTAAATACAGGTGAACTTTCAAAACGTTTGAACAGCATAATTCACAGCAAAAAATTGTTTTATGCCGTTGCTAAGAACCACTCTGTATGCAATAATTGGCAAACTAACTCAAATTATGAATAATAAGAGGTTCAGTCAGATTTGTGAAAATCCTTTCAAAAAGAAAATACTAACATTATAATTCAAGAAAAAAATTATAGAGAGTGTACTTACAACATTCCATGACAAAAATAAACCAACGATAATTAAAAACAATATCTATAAAATGTATTAAAAACTAAAACACTTACAGTTCAGTGGTTATTTCCTGATTAAAAGCAAACTGAGCGAATAGGGTTTTTAGGCTTGATAGGACCCATTTGGGTCAGCTTTTGGTTAGTTGTTACTAATAAGAATTGCATAAATTCGGCAAGCATTTTTTAATTATGCATACTTGTTGTACATGTAAATACTAATCTGCTATTAGAGGCTAAATTACAGCAAAGCACTTGATCCGAGTCAGTGCACTAAGCACATTTTTGCAGAAAACTGAAACAGAGAGTCAGTGCCAGCAGACTAATTTACACCTAAAAACAAAACTCATGTAGGTCAAAATTACTTTCTATTAAATGTAATTCATCTGTAACATCATTATACGTTTGTAATTACTTTTGAATAATTATACTGACCACAATAGCTGCCACTTCTTGATCTGTTACATCCATCGGTTCATTCATCGTCCAATAAACCAAGGCAATTCAAAAGAAGAGTTCCACCCCTGGAGGCGTCTTCAGTATCCGACTGTTAATGAAGAAGATAAGAGTTCCAGAACAGTGCGATCTGTAAGGGAAAAAAGAAAGCAGATTTGAGGGTTGCTAAAAAAATATTCAAATGCTTCACATCATTCATTGTCAAAAAAGAGGCAAATAAATAATTCAACCCCACCGTCTCCAGTATCCGACTGTTATTGAAGAAGACAAGATTTCTTGAACAGCGCGATACTGGTAGGAGAAAAAAAGTTTATTCATTGTCCAATAAATCGAAGGAAATTATCAGAAGAGTTCAACAGCACTGTCAGTGTGTGTGATAATGCAGGAGACAGGAGTTCTTGAACAGTGCAATTCCGTAAGGGAAAACGAAAGCAGATTTGAGGGCTGCTAATATTTAAATCCTTCACATCTATGGGTTTTAGCAAGAATAGTTGAAGAATCAAATTTTCATTGTCCAATAAATCAAAGCAAATTATAAGAAGAGTCACACCTCGTCGTTTCCAGTATCCGACTGTTCATGAAGAGGAAAAGTATTCTTGAACAGTGCAATTCTGGAAGGGAAAAACGAAAGCAGATATGAGGGTTGCTAATATTTAAATCCTTCATATCTACGGGTTTTAGCAAGAATAGTTGAAGAATCAAATTTTCATTGTCTAATAAATCATTTGAAGCAAATTATAAGAAGAATTCAACCCCGACGTCCAGTATCCGACTGTTAATGAAGAAGACAAGAGTTCTTGAACAGTGCGATACTGGAAGGAGAAAAAAAGTTCATTCATTGTCCAATAAATCGAAGAAAATTAGAAAAAAGTGTTCCACCAGACTGTCTGTGTGTCTGAGAATATAGGAGACTACAATTCTTGAAAAGTGCAATTCTGCATTTATAAAATAAAAATGACATTGGGGCTGTGTTTTTCATTCAAATGCTTCACAGTTCTCACAATTGGCCTCAAAATACATTATATTGCCTGACAAGCTCAAAATGTGAAAAACTCTCGTTGGTTGATTGACATTGTGAGTAGAAGGAATAAGGGTTTGGACGAATAAATCAAGTTCATTCAAGCCTTCACAATACAGCTTTCCACTAATAAAAGAAAATTATTTCCCTTTTTATTAGTTCACTGAATAAGTGTTGAAACTTGTTCAAAATTTCTCCGCAGAATAAAAGCGAATGAAACTTCATTTGACTTTGAGTACCACTAGCTATAAAATTTTGATTCATTGCTTCAATGGAAGTTATTTATCAATTGAATGATTTTTGTGTTGGGTAAATAAATAATTGAAATAATGTCGGGATAAGGAAGTTATTTGCTTTGTCCAAATTAATTGTACTATCTGCTCATAGTGAGTGTTTTTGTACAGACTGTAGAGGACGTTACATTTATTATACAGAACTCTGTTTTCTATTGATTTCTGAAATTCAGAAATCCGCTAAAACTAAAAGTGATGTGTGCTAAAATATTGGCTTTTACAGCAAAATAAAAAGATCTGGTGTAAATTAGGTACTAGAAACAAGAGAGGATTTTCATAAATTTTTAAGTCAAATTTCGATTAAATCAATTTAACAATTTCATTCAACCTCAAACGTGGATTTTTCTGTCTGTATTGAAGGCCATCTGCCGGCCTAGGCCTACATGTATGGTCCGCTCATATAAAGGCACGCGTAATAAAAAGGCACGCATTCAAAATGCGCGTTTTATCTATGGCAAATGCGCGCTAGAAAATCTCTGTAGCTTGTCTATGCACGGGACTAAGGAAGCTTTTGCGAACGTAATTTTTTGCTAATGCAGTCAAGAATTGGGCACAAAATCGTTAGTTTTCTTTAATACCAATGATTCTAGACTATTTCATATTAATCTCTAGAATTTTTATGACATTAGGAAGTAGAAAATATAGCAATAAAAGTTGATAATTATTGTTTATTTGATCGGCAAAAGAGCAGTGCGTGCCTTTAAATGTGCGTGCCTTTAAATGTGTTCCAAAAACCACTACAGTTTGAAAGACCTTGTCGGAAACTGTACCTCGTGGACGATTTTCTGCTTTTTTCTGTTCAATATTTATATCTTCATAATCCTCAGAATATTCTCCTTCGAATGATATCAGATTCAGTGACTGAATAATATATTTTACTGTTCTATATTTGCTCAGAAATAAGGTGCGTGCCTTTATAGACTTCCATCATACTTGGCAGTTGGCTCATATTTTGTACGAAAACTTCTGTGCAGCTGTGGGCCATTCTGATACAGTTTGTTACCAAAAATAAGGAAAGTGTTACATATAAACCCCAAAACCATCTAAATTGCCTGGCGAAAATCTTTCTAAAGATTGAGAGTCCCCCAACAATGACCGATAAACCAACATCAACCATTCCCATTTTTTCTGAGACTGAGTCATGTCTTTGCTCTTTTCAATTTCACTTTTCAGAATTTACCACACTACATCATTCATAACCATTAATCCTAGCCAACATCACTTTAAGAAATCATCCTAAACACAGAATCAGGTATCGAAACAAATAATTAGTATGATAGTCATCAAAATATGTTAGTTCCCGGTTAGATTCTTTTCTATATTACTAGCGACGGACGAGGCGTAGAACTAGCGCCAACGGGCGTGCGTGGGCCGGGCGGCGGAAGGGGATGGGCAAGGCCCACAAGAGGTTTGGTGCCGCCACGTCCCGCGCTCCGCGAAGTTACATAATCAACGGCAATTTATGGCTATTTTCAATAAATGAAAGCGTATAATATCATATATAGCATCCATCACAACATCATCACAATATTTAAAAGTAGTACTACCACTTAAACACAGACAATTACAAATTTATCAAGGTCAAAAGGATGTGTTTACCTGGCGACATGAAAACAGAAGGGTCCGGAAATAAGATCCAAAATTTTAATGTTAAAGCGCCAACTACGACAAAAATAGAGTTAGGGTTTCCAAAATTTACACCCTGAAAATATTGATTCATAACTGTTGCTGTCCTTGCTCATGGGTACCTTGAATTTATGCTGGTGTTTTTTTTTTTCTTCTTCTTCTTCTTTCTTTCTTTCTTTCTAATCGATGAAGGGGCACTCACATGGAACGGAAAGTGTAATAAATAGATGTCGATAAATCGAGAGATAGATAGATCGATAGATAGATCATCATCATCATCATAATCATCATCATCACAATTAATATCAATACGCTCATCATATCATCATCCCCTTACCACTCCCTCCGGCCTCCTCCTCATCAATACTACTATATCACCATCAGAATCATCATCCACGTTGTCATCATTATTAGCATAATCGTCATCCTCATCGTCATCACCAGTATTCTCACCATCCTTATAATCATATGTCACTGACCGTCATTATCATGATTTTTCAATTCAATCCTTCAGCAACAAAATTTGTTTGTTTATATTTGAAGTAAAGGAAAAAAGTCAATGATGTACAGGCCATAAATTTATAATTGTAATCAAATGATAGACTAGTAACGATAATCCCCACTCCTCATCAACACCATCATTCTCATCATTACCCTCCTCCTCCTCCTGTTCCTTATCATCCTCCTTCTTCTCCTTCTGCTCCTCCTTCTCCCCCTCCCCTCCTCCTCTCCATCATTAATAATTATATAGCTTTTAAACACGCCATCTCTCTAGTCACCTATTCAGAGGCGCGAGACAAATTATCTAATATTATTACCCGCCATAGCATAGCTGCCAAGTAGGCGCTTCTGCATTTAGAAGAATAAATTCCTGCCGGTACCCATTCACCTCACCTGGGTTGAGTGCAGCACACAATGGGTAAATTTCTTGCTAAAGGAAATTAACGCCCTGGGAGAGATTCGAACCACCGACCCTCTAGTTAAGAGGCGAGAGTCCGAACCACCGACCCTCTAGTTAAGAGGCGAGAGTCCGAACCACCGACCCTCTAGTTAAGAGGCGAGAGTCCGAACCACTACACCACGACGCTCCCATTATCATACCTTCTCCTTCTCTTCCTCCTTCTTCTCTCCTCCTCCTTCTCCTCCTGCTCCCCCTCCCCTCCTCCTCTCCATTATTATCATACCTTCTCCTTCTCTTGCTCCTTCTCCCCCTCCTGCTCCTCCTTATCATCAACATTATCCTGATCATCTTCATGATCCTCTTCCACCTCCTCCTCGTCGTCATTATCGTCATCTTTCGTCTCGTTCTCTTCCCTCTCCCCTCCCCTCCTCTTCCCCATTATCCTCATGTCTCCTACTTTTCCTTCTCGTCCTTTTTTCTCCTTCT